>VDFB02086703.1:0-11641 GCA_007258455.2 Sequoia sempervirens | reverse complement strand
GTTAATGTTGTCAATAAAAAGGGATATCAGAATTAAAAGTCTTGGTCAAAGTTTAAAAAGGTTTAGACATTGATTCACCCCCCTCTCAGTGTTTGTCGATAACTCCAACAAAAATATTCTCCATTATGACATGATAGTCATGGTTCTTGGGGTCTCTTAAGCCATTAATGTTATTTTGGCTTCTAATACTACTACTTACATATCCAGTGGGAAAGTGAGTCTGAGACATCAATTGTAAGAATTGTGCACGTTGTTCCTTTGTCCAAACATAAGGAGCACTAGGTTTTCTATATTTTTCATCATCATATTTTTCAACCCAAATATTTCAATGAATCTTCAGTTGTCAAAAGTATTCATGTGATGAAATAGTATTAAAAGCACCAAAAAGAGTTTCTATAATAGCATAGGCTATATTTTTCTCAGTATGCATAAAGTGAATAGTATGCCTAATGGCTATATCCTTAAAGTATGGAAAATTATAGAATATGCACAACCTTTTTACACCGCTTTCATTACATGGATTATATCTACTACCAACAATTCCATCATTTTCAATAAATGACATTATTTTTTGTCCATTCTCAACAATGTTATCACCTGTTATTAGCAACAGTGCATCACAATTCTCTTCTTGACCATTGAACCATGTTTTTTGTTGATGATATGGATGGTCCATTTTAAGGTAAGAATGATGTCCATAATAAATACACTTACACAAACTTCTTGAGTGCCTCACAAAATCCTTAAAGTTGTAAGTAGGACATCCATGGTATCCATGAACACTAAGACTAGATAATGTGTCATATGTAGGAAGATCATGAATTGTAAACAATAAGGAAGCTCTTAAAGTGAATTTGATTGAATGAACATCCCTTAAAGATTGAATTGATTCAATTCCTTTCCACAACTCCATTAGCTCATCATATAATGGCTCTAGATAAGCATCAATTGTATTTGAAGTCACACTTTTCTTTCCTAGTATAATCAACGATAGCATTAAGAAAAATGGTTTAGTTGCTAAACATGGAGGCAAGTTATAATTTATTAAAAAAACTAGCCAAGTTGACCATTTAGTAATTTGATCTAAGAATGGGTTCACCCCATCTAAATCCAAACCCAACCTTATGTTGCGAGGATCTTGAGAAAAATCAGCCCATCTATTATAAAATTCCATCCATGTCTTAGAATTAGGCACATATCATTTTTTTCCATCATTGCTCTTATTTTAGGCATGCCATTGCATAAGTTCAGCAATGTCTCTACACCTATACATTTGGAGTAATCATGGGATTATCAAAAAGTGGCGAAGAACCTTTTTAGGAACCACAACTAATTTCAACCCTTCTCTATACCTCTCTTCATGGCATTTCATACATTCACTCTCACTTGCAAGATTCTTGCAAAATAATACACAACCATTCACACATGTATGGATGTTTTCATACCCTAAGCCTAGCTTAGTGATTTTCTTTCTACATTGACTTTTTTTTGTTGGAAATGTGGATTCAGATGGTAACAATGAACTAAATAATGCCAATAACTTATCTACACTCTCATTTGTCCAACCAAACACCACTTGCAAGTTAAGAATTTGAAATATTGTTGTCAAATGACTTAACCTGCAATTAGCATACATAGGCTTTGAAGCATCCTCCATCAACTTGGCCCAATCATCGTTTAGACCCTCATTCAACATTTTATCAACTTCAAACCCTTCATCTAACATTGTTGGCTCTTCATCAATGTTTGGTTCCACTTCATCTATGTTTGTTACCTCTTCATCTCTCACACTCTATCATTCTATCATATCTTCATAATAATTGACATTTCGAGGGCTTATACCACTATGCCCATTTCTTATCATACGTTAATAAATCTGACTTCTTTTTTTCACCTTTCCACCAAGATAGTAATTACATGGACATGGATATTTTTCCATGTCCCTCTCATTGAATATTCTCTCATCAAATGCATGGTATTGATCCCTAGTCAACCTTTGATGTTTATCTATCTATAATGTTCTACACATAGTAACAAAAAAATATTGACTAAGAGGGAAAAAATATTTTTTAATTGAAAGGCATTTCCATAGAAATAGAGTTATAGAGAGCAAATAAAATAGAGAGTTTAACTAATGAATTGTAAAAAATATATTTTTGTAGCTTATATTCAAATTGTTGATTACATTGCATTGCACATCTTTCAAACTCAAAGCATTACTTCAGATTGTATATGCTGAAAACTGAAAAACTAAATGATTTACTCTATAAACTCAAATAAAGATTCTAGCATAACTCCAATGAAGTCTTTCTTAAATGAAATCACATGAAAAAACATAAAACTAAACTATGTGAAATCAAACATATGCATTCAAAAGAAAACCAACTCCATTGTTCTCCTATTCACCATGATCTTGAATTATGCATTTGGTGCTATTAGATTTTCACAAGCACAAATGCAACAAGAAGCTTTGATGAATGGAAGAGAGAATTAAATATTAGAATTCCATATGCTTTTTTGGTGAGAAGAGAAGGCTTTTTATAGATGTCCTCATGGGGTGGATTCATGTTGCAAGAGAGATGTGGGATTAAAGAGTGAAGTGGAGAAATGCATATTTATTCCATATTCTTTAATCAAATGCAGTTGATTTAAATAAGAGAGATAAATCAGTAGTAGATGTATGATATAATGAGGGTTTGGAATTATATTTTAAGTGGATTTTTGAATTAATGAATGATATAAATGGATTATGTATATAAATGATTTAATGAAATATATAAATGGATAAGGATTAATGATTTAACGATTTGAATGCAAATATTATTTTAATGATTATGCAAATGGAATAATATGAAATGATTTATGGATAAATTATTGCTTATGTGGATGGATAAATGTTTATAATATTTTAATGATTTAAGTGGATTAATGAATGAATAGAGAAAAATATTAAATGGATTAATTAAATAGATAATAATATCCATTTAATTAATAGAGGAAAAATAGGACGATTGTGAGGACAAATTTTGAGTGTCTACATTTGGCCCCTCTTTGAGACAATGCAACATGTCGTGTTGTTTCAAAGAAAAAGAATTGATTAACTGATACATGCCCCAGGGATATCTTGGTAAGGATAATGATGAATATGATATGCCCCATGAAGAGATTGATCTAACGGATTGTAAGAAGATTGATCTTTCGATAGACTATGGGAAAATGATTAGATGATTGATATTGCACCAGTGATTAAGTGATTTACATTTGATGAAAATGCATAGTTGATGGGCGAAACTGAACAATTAATGTAAATGATCAATATAGTCGGGTTGATAAGTTGATTAAGATGATTGAGCCGATGCTAACACAAAACAATGATTGATTAATAAATTGAGTGATCAAGGAGCAGTGGAGTCCCATGCTAAAAAGAAAGTTGATTGATTTGATATTTGGATTAAAAGAAAATCATCAATTAGATAAACAGATTAATTACTCTTTGAAATAAGGAGCATGAAGAAAATGAAATGATGAAGGAAATGGATGATGGAAGAAATGATAGATGAAAAGAGATATGAAGGAAATGAAGGTGATGAAGCTTCTTGTGCTTTACAAAGTGCTTTATCATCATAGAGCTTATTATGTTGCAAAGTAGTATAAGCGTCTACATAACATGAACATCTAGATGACTTGAATACTATTTGAGTTTTTATTTAGTAGTAAGTATAAGTATTTAGGTATAAGGACCTCATATGACCTGAATACTTATTGCATGGAAGACACTATTAGGAAACGAATGCTCTCATCCACACTAGACTCATAAGTCCTTGATGATTTTAGACAACCATGTCCTAAGATGAGTCATCCTATGAATAAGCAACAATCCATAGACAACAAACAAGTGAACATGCCTTGTCCTCGCCTCTCTAGTCCAAGACATCCTCAAGAAGCTAAAAGACATGCCACCAAAAAATGATAAAATAATCAAAGATTGACAAACAAACTAGCATCATGCTTCAATATAGAACCGATTCGTGTCACAATTTATGCATTTAGTTGGATTTGCAAGATAAATTAGTAGGTATGTTTCAATGTATGTTTGATTGTCAATCATGGCACACTTTGATTTTGTTGAAGCTCAAAGTTGTTTGGTGATCTAAAAGTGTCACTATTTTGGATTTTATTTTTATTTTTTTGGATTTTAGGAATATTTGATTTTTTTGGATTTTAAGAATATTTGATTTTTTTGGATTTTAGGAATATTTGATTTTTTTGGATTTTGGAATATTTGATTTTTTGGATTTTGGAATATTTGATTTTTTTGGATTTTTGGAATATTTTGATTTTTTTGAATTTTTGGAAAAAAAATTTATTATTTTTGGAATATTTAGGTTTTTGGATTTTCTAGAACATTTGAGTTTTTTGGATTTTTGGAATATTTGATTTTTTTGGATTTTTTAGAGTTTTATGACAGAATGAGATGATAGACAGAGGGGATAATTTCTCTAACCACAAGATGTTGAGCATCCCAACCCATAGCTAAGGTTCAGGAAATGCCCTAGTGAGGGATAGGACCAACCTAGTACACATAGCGAAGCGAGCAGGCAAGGGGAATGTCAAACAATTCACAAGCCATGGTGAGTTTGAAAAGGCTATTATGAAGTGGAGGGTGAATGGAAATGGAATAGAAAGATCAAGTGGAGCTCCAAAGGAAAGAGGAGAAAATCCTCTACACATGGTGTCGATTTCTCGGCTTTCACCATGGTACTTGCTCAAGGCACCACCAAAGTGGTTTTACCATTGAACAAATTGATTTCTCTTTACTTTTTTCATTTTTTTAGGACTTTTTTCCTTTTTTTTTTTGTATTTTTTTAGGAATTTTTCCATTTTTTTTGTATTTTTTGAAGACTTTAAAAGAGCATATTGTCTAAAGTACTTAGGTATAAAACCTATAGATGTACATACTATTGATGGGATCACTGAGCAATTTTCCTTCTGAAGTGGATAACTAGTATGCCCCAGATCCATACATAGCAGTGATAACATATGGACCCAACCAATTAGGTTCAAATTTACTCTTCTTTTCTCTATCTTGTTGATTGTGAGGATTTTCATGAAGGAAAATATCCCCAATCTCAAATGTATGTGGTTTCACTTTATGGTTATAACTTTAAGACATCCACTATTGATATTCTCTAAGATTATTGAAAGCAGTTTTTCTTCGTTCATCCAATAGTTCCAATTCCTCATCACTGATTTTATTGCACAAGGAGACCCACAACGAAGGTAACTCAACCTTGATGGGCAAGATGGCTTCAGATCCATAAACAAGGGAATATGGGGTAGTGCCTGTGGGAGTGTAGACACTCATGCGGTAAGTCCACAAGGTAGGATTCAATTGAACATGCCAATCCCAACCAACTTCATTGACCATCTTTTTAAGAATTTTGAGAAAGGTCTTGTTAGAGGCCTTAGCCTAGTTGTTACCTTAAGGATAGTAAGGTGTAGAAAAATGATGTTGTATATGGAATTTCTCACAAAGTTCATGACCATAATAGTAGATGATATAATTCAATATGAAAGTGGCTATTTGTAGATGATATAAAGGAACACCATAATGGTAGATGATATAATTCAGAATGAAAGTGGCTATTTGTTTTCCAATGATATGAGTGAGGGGAACAACTTCAATCCATTTCATGAAATAATATGTGGCAACGAGGATGAAATTATGACCATTGGATGAAGGTGGATGGATCTTACGCACAAGATTGAGTCCCCACTGATAAAAGGGCCATAGTGTAGCAAGAGACTACAATTCTTGTCGAGGAGCATGTATCAAATTTGCATGTTTTTGAAATTGCTTGCATTTTTGAACAAACTAATAAGCATCCTTTTCCATTGTAGGCCAATAATAACCCATACACGAGTTTCTTAGCTAAGGTAGGACCACTAGAATGTGCCCCACATATACCTTCATGTACTTCTCATAAAGCAGTTTTGACCTTGTCATGCTCAAGACATCTGAGTAACATACCATTGAGACCCCAATGGTAAAGGGTATCAACTAATATTAAATAATGGGAGGCTTGATGGATAAAGGTTTTATGGGATTTATTGGATAGGTCTAATGGCAAGGTGTTATCCTAGAGATAGGTATAAATATCCCCATACTATTAAGAAATAGGACCAACAATAAGACAAATCATTTCAAATTGTGGTACATTATAAGAAGGTTCCAAAAGAGGTTCTACCAAGAGCTCATAATAAGTGTTATTGCATGGTATTTCCACAAGTGGACCAATTGTTTCCATTGCATCTACAACTCTATTATTATCTCGAGGGATCTTCTCAAAGGAATTTGATGTGAAATAGGCCTTGAAATCATCCACCATTCTTTTGTAAGGCATCAATTTTTTATCTTTTTTTTATAGTAATCATTAAATTGTCTAATCACTAGCTAAGAGTCACCAATAACACACAACTTGAGGATTTTCCATTGCACGACCATACGAAGCCCAGAAAGTAATGCCTCATATTTTGCAATATTGTTGGTACATAGAAACTATATCTTATAAGATTTAATTATACAATCCCCTTGCGGTGTGACAAAAAGAATGCCAGTGCTAGATCTACCTTGTGTGGAGGAGCCTTCAAAATATGAAGTCCAAAGATGGTTAAATTCTATGTTGAATATTGATTCATTAGGGAACTCTGTAATAAGATGATCTGATTATCTATCACAGAAGTATCGACAAGTTGATCTACTATAGCTTCTTCTTTGATTACTTTTCTTTCTACGTACTTAATATCAAACTCACTAAGAATCATCACCCATTTATCTAATGGTCCTGTGAGTGTTTCTTTGTCCAGGAGGTACTTATGAGGATCATTTTTTGTGATGAGCTTTGTCTGGTGTGTAAGCATGTAATGTCATAGCTTTTGTGATGAAAAAACTGTGACAAGGAACACTCTTTCAATAGGACTATAATTGAGCTCATATCCCACTAGAGTAGGACTAATGTAATATATTGTGCATTCCTTTCCTTCAGAGTCATGTTGTGCCAAAAGTGCCCCCAATGTTGTGGTAGTTGTGGATATATACAAAATTAAAGGATTTTCATCAGTAGGAGGTACTAATACTGGTGGTTTCATCAAATATTCTTTGATTTTTTGAAAATATTTTTCACACTTTTCATCCCATTTGAATGACATATTCTTATGTAATGGTTGGAATTTATCTGCAAGTTGTGCTATAAAACGATGGATAGACTGAAGTTTTCCTTGGAATGATTAGATCTAACTAATATTCTTAGGTGGAGCCATTTCAAGTATAGCCTTTACTTTTGCAAGATCAACTTCAATTCCTTTAGATAAGACAATGTATCCAAGGATTTTCCTAGAGGTTACCCCAAAGGCACATTTCTTTGGATTCAACTGGACCTTGTATTATTCTAATCTTGTGAAATTTTTTTCCATGATCCCTAGATGTCCATCTTTGGTGTGGTATTTTCCCAACAAATCATCTGCATAGTCTTCCAAATAGGTATGCATCATGTCATCAAAGATAGTGGTCATTGCATATTGATATGTGGCTCTGGCATTCTTCAACCCGAAGGGAATGACATTCCAACAGAAAGTTCCTCAAGGACAAGTGAAGGTTGTATTAATTTGATCTTTAGGAGAAATTTTAATCTAATTGTAGCCTAAGAAACCATCCATGAGGGATAACATTCCATGTCTTGTTGTCAAATCCACTATCATGTCAATGTTTGGAAGTGGGAAGTCATCTTTAGGACAATCTTTATTTAAATATCTAAAATTTGTGCAAACTCGAATACCCCCATCAAGTTTTGAAATTGGTAATAAATTTGAAATCTAGTTAGCATAGTCAACAAGTCTTATAAATGCCACATGTAGAAACTTTTGTAATTCAACTTTTACTAATAGAGTGACATGCGGGTGCATTTTTCTCAACTTTTTCTTAACAGGTTTTGCCCCCGATGGCAAGGACAAGTGATGCATTACTAAATCTGGATCAAGTCCCAACATGTTTGCATAGGACCATGCAAAGTTGACTTGTCTTTCCTTGTAAAACTATATGTGCTCTATTATCTCTTCAAGTGTTAAATATTCTTCTAGATGAATTATCCTTGGTTTTTCTTTTGTGCCCAAATTTGTTGTTATTGTCTTCTCCACCAACATAGATGATTTTTCATGATAGAGTGCTAGGGGAAGTGTGTCAAGCTTTCCATCCTTAAGCACCTTAGAGAGGTTTTCACTCTTGGATACCTTTATTTTTACTTTATTTGAGTCTAATAGTGCCACAGAGTGGTTTTCACTAGAAGACCTATTTATATTTTCAATAATTTTGTGACTGAAAGGCTTGGCAACTTCCCCAAAGTAAGTCGCATTGTTGAGTTCTATGGAAAAACATACTTTATGATCCTCAAGAGGTGTATCTTTTTGTGCTCCCAGAAATTTTATGATTGCCTCATCATTTTGAAATACATCCAGTTGTGGCAGTCCCTTCTTATCCAAATCAATGAGTTTGGGGTGAACCAAGGGTAAAGGGTCATGATTTGAGTAGGGAAACTATCATAGTCATAAATGTCAATGAATTCATTTATGGCACTTTCCTCATTTTTTTGTGTAGCATTAGAGGACTCTACTTCCTTACTTGAAGTACACATAGTACTCAAGGTCTTATCTTTTTGTGTGTCATATCATAAACCAGGGACTTTTTGCGTACGAGTAGGTTGTATTGGTTCCAAGATACCCTATTTTTGTAAACCAAGAGGAATTTTATAATCATATCCCATTTGTTTCATAAGATCAAATCCTTTACCATATTGTTCAATAGGTATCTTTATTTAAGTTTGTTCTTTTTTTGTATCTTCATCTTTGTATAGCCATTTCAAGAGATCGGCTTCTTCTATTTCATTATAAATGGCTCCCCATTTTTTGAAAGTAGTTAATTTACAAATCACTGTAGTATCTGTATCATGTGGTCTTAGTCATTTGTGGTTTTCCAAAGGTGAGGGGAGATAAAGGTAATTTTCCAATGCAAAAGTATGATTCAAGGTATATTCTCCTACTCCTTGTTCTTTTAGTTGTATTTTGATCTCAGCTTCATTGGATTTTGAGGTGGAAGCTTTTAAGGACTCAGGATCAACATATGCTTGAGAAGGAAATGCCTCATGGTTGCTTGGGATTGTGATTTCAATTTTAGGACTTGGATTTTGGCATTACATGAAAGGGTTAGGATCCCCTTGTATTGTGATTTTGACACCATTGTGTGGGAATTTAATGCACTGATGATATGTAGAAGGTACTGCTTGCATTGCATGAATCCAAGGTCTTCCAAGGAGGATGTTATAGGTCAAAGGGAGATCAAGGACTAGACAAACCACATCCTTTACCATAGGGCCAACTCTAATTGGTAGAGTAATTGATCCTTTAGACAAGCGTTCCTCTTCATCATATACATTTATGGTAATATTTTTCCTTGGATCAACTGCATTTTCAAAGAACCCTAATCTTGTGATCAATTATTGAGTACAAATATTAATTCCTTCTCCTCTATCTATCAGAACTCGCTTGATCTTGACATTATAGACAAAGATGTCAATGTGTAAAGGTGCATTATGAGGTTGCTAGATGGATGAATCATCATTCTCAATAAAAATGAGAGTATGATGAGAAGTGATGTGTCCCACCATAGCTTGGAATTGATCCACATGTAGGTCTATAGGAATTGTAGCAGTAGCAAGCACTTTATCTAGGATAGCTTTCTGCTCAGGAGATAGGTGTAGCAATTCAAGTATAAAAATTTGCATGGGTGTTTTACCTAAATGCTCTATGAAAACTAAAAAATTGAATGATTTAATCTATAAACTCAAATCAAAATTCCAACATAACTCTAATGAAGCCTTTTTTAAATGAAAGCACATGCAAAAATATAAAACTAAACTATGTGAAATCAAACATATGCATTCAAAAGAAAACCAACTCCATTGTTCTCCTATTCACCATGATCTTGAATTATGCATTTAGTACTCTTAGATTTTCACAAGCACAAATGCAACAAGAAGCTTTGATGAATGGAAGAGAGGATTGCATGATCAGAATTCCATATGCTTTTTTGGTGAGAAGAGAAGGATTTTTATAGATATCCTCACGAGGTGGATTCATGTTGTGGGAGAGATGTGGGATTAAAGAGTGAAGTGGAAAAATGCATATTTATCCCATATTCTTTAATCAAATGCAATTGATTGAAATAAGAGAGATAAATGAGTAGATGTATGATATAATGAGGGTTTGGAATTATATTTAAAGTGGATTTTTGAATTAATGAATGATATAAATGGATTATGTATTTAAATGCTTTAATGAAATATATAAATGGATAAGGATTAATGATTTAATTATTTGAAAGCAAATGATATTTTAATGATTATGCAAATGGAATAATATGAAATGATTTATGGATAAATGATTGATTATGTGGATGGATAAATGCTTATAATATTTTAATGATTTAATTGGACTAATGAATGAATAGAGAACAATATTAAATGAATTAATTAAATAGATAATAATATTTATTAAATTAATAGAGGAAAAATAGGACAATTGTGAGGATAAATTTTGAGTGTCTACACACACTGCATAAATAATAACTAGATGTTGATAGATGATAAAATTTAAGTTATAATATAGTTTTTACGAAGTCAAACTAAGCAGTTATGCAATTACTTCACATTGCATAACTAATAACTAGGAGCAACTACCAATTGTGTTTGCTTGTCATGGAATTCCATGAGACCACATTTATTTGAGGCATTTTTTTCAAAAAGTTCACTGCCTTGTCTATGCTATGACATTTTTCATACATATTGTCTACCAAACCATTTTGTCAAACAGTTCATTGCCTTATTGCTATGGCTAAAATCCTAAAACAAGTGATTTCAGACAAGCTATGGATGCTTGGAAAAATCTATCAAAGCATAATAGTAAGAAATTGCATAGACAAGGTAGTGAACTAGTTGAAAAAATGCCTCAAAGAAATGTGGTCTCATGGTGATGGAATGCCATGAAAATCCATAACAATTCACTTGTCATGGCATTCCATAAACATGAGACCACGTTTATCTAAGGAATTTTTTCCAAAGTTTATTGCCTTGTCTATGATGAGGGCACAAAGACTTAGAAAATAACCCACAAACAAGAGAATAATTTTATTATTCAGAAAATGGAGCTTCTTACATGCAGAGGATCTCAAATCCCCAAGTTCTAAAACACATGCAAGTTACAGAAAGCTACAGAATCACCCTTTCGCAATATGCGAGCTTGTCCCCAAAAAGTTACCCAAAAATTAGAAACCCGCCCATAAATAGAGCTCCTCTTTAGTTTGGAGCCAAAACAACATTCAAATTTGAGTTTAGGCGGTTTGGCGCCGAAAAATTACAACTTGAAGTTCAAATTTCAAAAGAACATTTGCAATTGTATCTTCTAGAAAGTGCGCCAACTTCCCGGGGCCATAACTTTTGATCCAGGACTCTGATTGCGAACCGTTTGAACCGTTGGAAAGGTCTCGAAGTCAACAAGCGTGCTCAAAATAAGCTATGCCAATTTTAGCAAGTTT
>VDFB02086702.1:0-24897 GCA_007258455.2 Sequoia sempervirens | reverse complement strand
AAATATTTAAAATGGCTAAACATATCATATCTCTAAAGATGCACCACAAATAAATATTTATTCTACATACTAAAATGTGCATTTCTTTTGCAAGGTGTACAACACCCTTTTCACAACATTAGCAAGATAACAAATGTAGAATACAAACATAGAAATAAAACACACACATTTGCAACACAAGATTATAGTTGGAGAAACTCTAACACAAGGGGGAAACTTTGGTAAGAGTGAGTACTACTCCTCATGCCACTAATCATAATATTTACAAGTTTTTTACTTTACTTGGGATATTATAGATCTTTACTTCACATTTCAAACTTCCACACACCTACATAGTACCTTGGTATTATTATAAACTTGAAACACTCTTTGTTATAGTGATAAAATAGACTACAATTTTCATAAGAAAGAGAGATGGTCTCACTGTAAGGAAGCAAAGGTGTGCGGAAATGCTTCCTACGCTAACCTTGAGAAGAGGGTTATGAAAATTTCAAATAAAATATTACAGAGATTTGAAGAAACACATAATACCATAAACAATAAAACCATAACACAGTGATTTATGTGGGGAAAACCCTTTCAGGAGAAAAACCCCACACTCCAAAACCTGCACAATGTATTATCAAATCTTGAAACAGATTACAACACACTTGCAATGCAAGTTCTTAGAGGAGTCTTCACCTCAACTCAATTTAGAGGAATTTCAGCAGCATTCCGGCAGCATACAGACTTGCAAACTAACTCTCACCTTTCTCTCACACAAATGACTATCTCAAAGTACCAATATATAGTATTACATTACATATGAGAATCTTCTAGAGATAAAACTTTTCTTTTTAGAAAAATATAATAAAATATCTTAGCAATCTTATCTCTATCCCCATATAAAAGATACTTCTCAAAATAGCTACTTTTCACCTATCACAAAATCTTCTATTCTTGGCTTGCTTTTTTTTTTTCCATGCAAGGTTGAGACACTTTCTTTTTTTCTTTTTCTTTTTCTTTTAAAACGCTTTATTCCTAACATTCTCCCACTTGTTGAACACCTTGCATGAGCCAATAGAAAATAGGTAGTTAATTGTTGGGGGCCGAAAGACCCATTAATTTGGAACATCATCTAAACTTCTTTGTGCTTACAGGATTTGTTAATGCATCTGCAACATTTTCCACAGTCTCTACCTTTTCCAACTTCACCCTACCATCCTCAACCATATCTCTAACAAAATGATACTGAACATCAATGTGTTTGGTCTTGGCATGAAAAGTTGGGTTCTTCGCAAGGGAGATTCTCTGACTGTCACAATAGACTGTAACTGCTATGTGTTTCAATCCAACATTTGAACACAAATGCTTGATCCAAATGGCTTCTTTATAGGCATGAGTAGCTACCATGTACTCTGCCTCAATAGTGGACAAAGCGACCACAACCTGTTGCTTGCTCATCCAACTGATTGCACCACCATTAAGAGTAAACACATATGCACTAGTGGATCTTCTGCTATCGACATCACTAGCCCAATCTAAATCCACAAAACCATGAATACTCAGGGAATGTTGATCTCTTGTACCATGAAAACATATAGAGTACTTTGATGTACCCAACAAATATTTGAAGACCCTCTTAACTACATCCCAATGCACTCTTCCAAGATTAGTCATAAAATGAGAAAGAACTCCCACTGCTTGGGAAATGTCTGGTTTGTACATACCATAGCATACATTAAGCTTCCGACTGCACTCGGGTAAGGCACTCTACTCATGTCTTCCATCTCCAATGGGGATGTAGGACATTGTGAAATAGAGAGCTTCATTCCCAATGCAACAAGAACACAAAGTGGTTTACAATCCTGCATGTTGAACCTTTGCAAAATAGAACAAACATACTTACTTTGGCTAAGCCATAGCTTTTTGTTCTCACAATCTCTTCCGATCTCCATCCCAAGTATGTGTTTTGTTGCACCAAGATCTTTCATTTCAAATTTCACAGAGAGCTGAGACTTCAATTCTATAATCAAACCTTTGCATTTCCCAATAAACAACATATCATCAACATCTAAAGCAATTACGAGGAAATAATCACCATCAAATTTAAAATATACACAGTGATCAGATTTAGACCGCACAAATCCCAAACTCAACACATATGTATCGAACTTCTAGTACCACATCCTAGGACTTTGTTTCAAGCCATACAAAGATTTCCTTAACTTACAAACCAACTTGTTTTTACCTTTTACCACATAGTGCTCTAGTTGTGTCATATAAATGTCTTCCTCCAAATCACCATGAAGGAATGTAGTTTTCACATCCATTTGTTCCACCTCTAGATCATAAGTTGTTGCAATAGATAATAAAAACCGAATGGATGTCATTTTAGCAACAGAAGAAAATATCTCACTGTAATCAATACCCTCAACTTGAGAGTATCCCTTCGCAACCAATCGTGCCTTATATTTTCAACATTTCCATCTAAACCAATCTTTTTCTTAAACACCCATTTACATCCAACAAGTTTTCAACTTTCAGGCAATGGTACGAGGTCCCATGTATCATTCCTTTTAAGAGCTGCCATCTCTTCATCCATGGCTATTTTCCAGGACTCTGCATCATTCGTACCCAAAGATTCTTGCACAGATCTCAGTTCATCAACATTAGTACTCAAAGCAAATATACACTTCCAATCATCAGGTGAATACCCATACCTTTGAGGTGGTTTCCTTTTCCTTGTAGACATTCGAACAAGTTGAGGTGGAGGTTCTTCCACTTCTTCCTCCTCTTCTAAAGATTTAGAGCTTGATGAGCTCTCCTCAACTTCTTGTCTATTTTGGGGTATCAATTCAACTTCCTCAAGCATAGAAGGAATTTGAACCACATCCTTTCTCTGTTCAATTTCTTTATGTTGTTCTGGCTGAAAATTAACAAGAGAAGATTTAGTCTCTCTAAAAATAACACTTCTAGAATAAATAACCTTTTGTGCAACATGGTCCCAAAGCTCGTATCCTTTCACACCATAGCTATAGCTACTAAAGATACATTTGACAACCTTACAATCCAATTTTGTTCTCTTCTCCATAGGTACATGTGCTTATTCCTCACAACCAAAAACTCTCAGATGTCTAAGTGAAGGCTTTTTCCCTGACCATGCCTCCATTGGTGTTTTATCAACAAGTGTTGATGTAGGAGATCTATTTATTAAATAACAAGCAGTGGCAACAGCTTCAGCCCAAAATGTTTGTTCTAGACCAGCTCCACTCAACATACTCCTAGCCTTCTCCATCAATGTTTTGTCCATTCTTTCTACAACTCCATTCTGCTGTGGAGAATACGGAGTTGTCTTTTGTCTTTTAATCTTGCAATCTATACATAATCTGTCAAAGTTTGTAGAATAGTACTCACTGCCATTGTCATTCCTCAAACATTTAATTTTCTTTCCAGTTTGAGTTTATACCATAGCCTTGAACTCCTTAAAATGACTAAAAACTTCATATTTACTCTTTAAAAAAATACCCATGTTCTTCTACTAAAATCATCAATAAAAGTAACATAATAAACTGATTTACCAATAGAATAAACATCAATAGGACCAAATACATTAGAATGAATCAGATCCAAGATACATGAAGACTTATGAGAAGACGAGTAAAATTGAACGCGGTTCTATTTACCATAAATACAATGTTCATAAAAATCAAACTCTAGATTGCAATCATTCAAACCCTCAACGAGGTTTTTATTTTTTAGGGATTTTAAACCCTTCTCTCCAATGTGGCCAAGCCTTTGGTGCCATAACATGGTCTTCTTTGCATGCAACTTTGATTCAGTAGACAGAGCACCCTTGGGTACCCAGAAGCCACAACCATCCACAGAAGAGGAAACCATCTATTTTTTCAGCGAAGTAGTTTTTGGCTTAATCTTATCAGAAGTGCTATTGCATTCAACTGTGCATGCATTGAGCTAGTATAATGTACCCAATCTACTTCCTCTCACTATCACCATAGCACCTCTCACCATTTTCACACCTACTTCAAAAAATTGTACATGCACACCCGCATCTATTAACTTGCTAACAGATAATAAATTTCTTGCTAGTCCTGGGATATGCAAGACACCATCAAATCATCTAACTCTACCATCAGAAAATTTCACATGAATACTACCATAGCCAACAATATCAAGGAAAGAATCATCACCCAAATACACCTTACCACCATCATAGTTTTCATACTTACTAAACCATCTTTTGTTAGGAGTCATGTGGAAAGATGCACCTGAGTCTATCAACCATACATTATCACCTACACGAGTGGCCAAGGCTGCAATAAAGGCATCTCCATCTTCCTTTTCAGACTCAGAATCATAATCTTACTTCTTCTTCTTCTTTTCCTTGTCTTCTTTACATTCCTTTCGGAAGTGTCCGGGTTTGCCACAATTCCAACATATTGCCTTGGACTTACCATGAGATTTTGATCTCCCCTTGTTTTTGGACTTGGCACTCAGAGAGACCTTCCTTCTCTTCTCTTCGGAGAGTAGAGAACCAACAACGTCCTCCATCTTCAAGATGATAGAAGTGCTCCCAATGGCCATAACTAGGTTGTCCCATGAGTCTGGTAACGAACACAACAAAGTTTGACACCTTTCTTCTTCATCCATCTTAACCCCAACTGAAGTCAACTGAGTCACCAACATATTGAATGTTTCCAGATGCTCAGAAATTCATCCACCTTCTTCCATTCTCAAGGAGTATAACTTCTTCCTCAAGAAAATATTATTTATTAGAGATTTGGCTTGGTATATCTCACCCAACTTCTTCCAAAGATTCTTCGAAGTGGGTTCTTCGTGGACATTTATCAAAATTGAATCTGCAAGACAAAGTCTTATGAGACCTTTAGCTTTTCTATCCATTACATCATACTTTGCAGCCAAGCTAGATCCGTAGGCCTCTGGACATTTTCATCCATTGTATCCCATAGATCCTGATCAATCAACAGATCTTCCATCTTCAGCTTCCACATCTCAAAGTTCGTGCTAGAAAACTTTTCTACTTCAATCCTCCTAGATGTGCTTCCATCTCTATTATCCTGCAATACAGAATATGAAATACTTTGCACAAGCTCCCACTCAAACTTGATTAGCTCAAAAAACCATGTACCCAACAAATAGAACCAAAACTGGCCAAGCTCTGATACCACTTGTAAGGAAGCAAAGGTGTGCGGAAACCCTTCCTACACTAACCTTGAGAAGAGGGTTATGCAAATTTCAAATAAAATATTATAGAGATTTGAAGAAACACATAATACCATAAATAATAAAACCATAACACAGTGATTTACATGGGGGAAACCCTTTCGGGAGAAAAACCCCACACTCCAAAACCTACACAATGTATTATAAAATCTTGAAAAAGATTACAACACACTTGCAATGCAAGTTCTTACAGGAGTCTTCACCTCAACTTAATTTAGAGGAATTTTAGCAACATTCCGACAGCATATAGAATTGCAAACTAACTCTCACCTTTCTCTCACACGAATGACTATCTCAAAGTACCAATATATAGTATTATATTACATATGAGAATCTTCTAGAGATAAAACTTTTCTTTTTAGAAAAATATAATAAAATCTCTTAGCAATCTTATCTCTGTCCCCATATAAAAGATACTTCTCAAAATAGCCGCTTTTCACCTATCACAAAATCTTCTATTCTTGGCTTGCTTTTTCTTTTCTTTTTTCCATGCAAGGTTGAGACACTTTCTTTTTTTCTTTTTCTTTTTTTTTTTCGTTTTTATCTTTTTGTTTTAAAACGCTTTATTCCTAACACTCACAACCTCCTAGTCTAATGAATGATGGAATCTAAAGCCACCATGAACTATGTCTAAACCCCAATCAAGGTTGATTACACATGCTTGTAATGTCAACATGACATCTAGGAGTTCACACATATACTTCCCAACTCCAAAATAATACTTACAACTACTCTCACAAGGAATATACTAGCTACCATACATTAGCAATAGTCAAGAATGGCCCTTATAAACTACTTTACAATGAGAGCCAATCCCACTCCAACCATAAAGAAGTATTTTATGATTAAAAATAGAATAACAAATCTTTAAATTCTTCAAATTCCATGTTCTATCCTAACAGTTGAATGACTATTTGTCACATAGTTTTACAAGTTTTTTGGGGTGAACAACTATTTTCTATGAGGTTTTGCACATTATCAAGGTTAACACATGCTCACTGCCTATTGTAAGTGATAAATTTGTCTCGAGATAAGTTTTTCAAGTTATTCTAAGACCTAGAACTTCTCTTGAATATGTCCCATTCCATCCATAATCATCCTCAATCACCGCAATAAATCCTTCTTATAACAAAACCCACCAAGAAGTGTCAATCTTCATCTTTTTTGCCTTTATCAACACTCTAATAAATTTGAAACTCAATGATTTTTAATAATCCAATTACTTAAACCTAAATTTTGAGAATATTTTGTAGTTGATAAATCTTAATTATAAAAAAATTCAAATAAGTTTTACTTTTTGTGAGCTACACTTCATATTGAACAATATGTGCTCAACCTTAATATTTTTTCTTGTTGTGCTATGTTTAATATACAACCCTATACTTTTACTAAGTGATTGAGTGTTGTTTACTTTACCTTTCACTTAAATGTGTGTTCAAATTCTTATATACATTTTTATGTTTAATTGCATTTCCACTTACACCCAAAGTTGTCTTGGTCCAAACTGGAATAATATATCATTCTTTATGCATGAACTAATGAGTTCATATTACCTAAGTTCCATGTATCCATAGACTCTCCTTATCGATACATTGGTTCCACAATCAATAGTCTATTCAATTGTGAACTTGGGACCATGGGCTGTTAAGAGAGCTACTTTTCTTGTTTTTCACTTCTTCCATTTTATTTTACTTTTTTCCTACCACAACATTGAGTGTTGAGATCAAATGTTTCTAATTTTAAAGGGGAACAAAAATATGTATTTTATTTTAAAAAATAGAGTGCATTCCAACTTCTATTTCTTGAAAAATTGTAGACAAAAGATCCATTCATCACCCACAATAACAAAAAAAAAAAAAAAATACAATTGAAAATCACTTCAACATTCTCATCCTCTACTATCTAAATGTAAACATTTGTATGAAAGTAGCCACCATACACAATACCTTTTCCACAATCATCAACCAATATCAGTAAATTATGAATCCATTTGAAATAAGCTTTGATGATGTATCCCCTATGCAATTTTCTTATATCTTAGCTGCTTCACTCACCATTATACAACTTATAAAATGTTTGGCAAAAAGGATTTGCAAGAGGAATTTATGACTAGCGTGCGCATGAGAAAGAAGTAATCATAGCCATGAAGAACATTAAGAATAAAACAAAACTACTTGGTAGCAAAATGGAAAGGTCAAAAACCAATCGAACAAAATGGAAAACATAGACAAAGTTAAACTGTAGGAAATCCTGAAATAAGAATTAAATAGTGTGATAGGGTAGGCAGTCAGGTAATAAGCATTATGGAAACACCACCAACGCAAAAGCCAACCTCCACATTGAATAAGTTATCATGTTCTTGACCATTTTCTGCAATTAGCCTTACTCTTCCAACCCATTCCTACCATTTGACCACCTCATCTCCATTACTTTCGTTTTGAACATTATTGAAATTGACCCAACCGCATTTTTATGCACTGTTATTTTGCCTACACACCCACAACCTGTCTCCACATCAGTATATATATATTTTTTATGTTGTCTTACTCTGAAAAGTTTCACCCATCTTAACATGTCCATAAAATGCTGTTTATAAGAATGATGGTTTTTGGTAGAAGTCTTCACATTCATTATTGCCCCAAAATAAAGAAAATATCTCACTATTTCACTATTTCCTTTGCTGGTTGCAATGTGAAGAGTACTACCCTGTTTCATATTTTCCATTCATATCATTTTATCTAAATGTACTTCTTCAGAATCAGGTTCCTGTAATACAATCTTCAAAGTTGCATGGGTCTTTAAGATGTGATGATTCCTTGAAAATAATTCATTCAACTCAAAATAGCAGCTTTGTCTGTGGGCAGCATTCACCTCTTCACAAAGAACTTGTCTTCACTTATAGAGATTGATGAGGGGAGTTCTTCCTGTGTTGCCATTGACATCAGGCAAATTCACAGTCTGCAATTCACCATCAGAAAATTCACCGTGAACAATTCACTGTGGGAAAATTCACCGTCATGTCAAATTCACGTCAAAGAAAATTCAGGGAAAAAAAAATTTAATGCGATGAATTCTTCACAGCTGTGAATTGCTGGTGATGAACTTTCCTTGAGGTAAAATTGTCATTGCCTGCGGTGAATTGTTGGTGGTGAATTTTCTGACGGTGAATTGTTGGCGGTGAATTTTCCTAGGACCGTTGCCATTATCAATTCAACCCAAATCACACCCAGTAAGGTATAATGGTCAGACTAGGACTCACTGCATATTTTGTTAGCTTTGTAGTCAAAACTTTAAATGTCACTGACAAGGTGTGCATCAGATTTTACAACCAAAGTCTGGTATGGGCTTTTTGTTCCTCTTAAAATCAATCTTAATTGAGAATGAGTCAATTGGTTCATATTGAATATGTTGGAATATTAATTACGTCATTTTTGAAAATTGATCTTATGAACTAACTGTCATTCTGAAATAAGTGAAAATACTAATTTGAAAGTTCACTACGCTTACAAATTTTAGTGTAACCACAAATTTATATAATATGACTTATCCTCTTCTTGAAACTTTCTTTCCAACTGACTTTTGAACAAATCTTATTTTTAATTCCACCTCCAATTGGATTGGACAAACCCTCTTGAAGATTTGCAAAGTTGAGGCTATTTGTATGTTCATCCTTTTGTGAGATTGTGGTACTGAGTGAGGTGTTCATAGTATCATAAAAATATCTCAATTTATATTATTTTTTTATTATTATTTAAATAGAAATGCATTATCTTGCCTTAAAAATTAAGGTAGAGCTTTATAAACAAACAAGTTGAAAAAATAATAAGATTGTACAGGTCCAGATCTTAAATCAGATCTAGATAGATAAAGATATTTAAAATTATTACTTTATAATAAAAAAATAAATCAAAAATAAAATATGCTATTGAAGAGTCTAGAAAATCAGATTCGATATTCAAGAACTATTGATTGACTTCATTATGTAGCTTGTTATTTCTACCATATTTCAATATTTTATTTTGATATGTCAAATCCTACTTGCACCAATAGTTTAAAGCATAATGTTCAAATAGAACAACTAATAAATAATTGTTTCATTATTTCTTGCCGTCATTGTAATTATTTTATTATTGTTTAATTACTTCTTCAAAACATTAAAAGAATAAATTCCTTGCAAAGGTTAAGAAGAAACATTTGTCTGCTCCTAATCTAGTCCAAGAGGTGAAATAGTGTGATTAGCCATGAATGATGGAGCATTAGTTCTAAAGAATTATTTTTGTTTTCTCTCATAAAAAGAAAGGAATCTAATTTTAGATGTATTTTAGGAAGGGAAGTTTGAAATGTACGAAGTTTCACAATGTAGGTTACGGTTTTAAGAAAATTCACCACCAGCAATTCACCGTGGGAAAATTCACCATCATGACAAATTCACTTCAAGGAAAATTCACCACAGCAATTTACCGCCCTAAAATAATTCATCCCATTAAAAGTTTGTGATTAATTTTTTGTGGCCGAGAATTGCTCCTAGTAAATTTTCCTTTAGGTGAATTTGTCATGGGGGTGAATTTTTTCACCATGAATTTGATGCCGTAGGTTACATCCTTTACTTTTTGGTCCAATGGATTGAGTCTCTTTCACCCACCCCTTTCTTAACTTTGAGGCAAGTTTAGTGCATTTGTAGAAGCTATAAGAAATTGGTAGATGTAAGGGGTGATATTTAAGAGAAGGATTCAAAATTTGAAGAAAATTTGTAGTGTGGAGAGGAGGAAAGATATTATTGGATATCAACACTTGTTGGACCTTAGCAGTTCCAAACAACTATGAATTGGAGATCTTATTTTATTTTATTTATGAGATACTGGTCCTTATAATTAGTTATTTTCTTAGCATCTCTTAATGGTTACTCTTTTGTTGTCTTTTATTGTTGGTATAAAACTTTCATATCTCCTCTTTTTGTTCTCTTGATGGTTGTTGGAATTCATTGTTAAATCTCTTATAGTTTTCTGTGCAATGAAACCTTTCCAAAACTCTCTTTTACCCTCTAATAAAAAATCTAGTGTCACCACTTTAGACAACTACACAAAATATGGGTCCACTAATTTAACTCTATTTATGTTTTTTGATAATTTGTTCAATTGGTTTTGACCTATCCCTTTTGCTACCAAGGGGTTTTTATTTTCTTACTACTTAGATGAATTCTATATCAAATGCTAAAAACCATTAATTTGTGGATATCATTACATCAGTCATAAATTCCTCTACAAATATTTTTTTTCAAAATATATTATAAGTTGTTACATAATATTCAATTAAGTAGCTAGCATATAAGAAAATTATATTGTTATAATAGATCAGATTAGTTTGTAAGAAAATATCATCATGCAATATTTTACAAATGGATTCATAATTTTTTGACATTGGTTGATGATTTTAATAGCTTTTAGGGTGCACTGGGTGATAAGCAACTCTCTTGTATGCAATTTCTTGAGGAACAAGGGTTGGGCTATGTTACATTTTCTACAACCTTAAAATTAAAATATTTGATGTGGAATATTAAAATAGGAAAAATTAAAATGAAAAGGAGTTAAAAATTAAAATAAGATAATTATTTACTATTTTTTTAATGTGGATGAAATATAAAATTATCATTAACTATTTAACCATTAAAATGCATAATAAAAAATAATAATAATATAAAAATAGACTTCATAATAATACGTTGAATTATATGTTTTTACACTTAATTGCATGTTCAACTATCTACTTTATAATTGTTTTAACCACTATTTGATTAATGAAATTTAATTAAATTATTTCCATATATGTATGAACCAGTACTCAACGCCTTGGAATAATCTGAATTATTTCAATTTATCTAGAAAATTTTCACCCGGATGCTTCCTTAACTCCTTTCATATATACAATTTATTTTAGTCTAGAAGTTTATCTAAATGGAGAGCAAAGTGATAGTCATGACATGGATCTCTACTGTCTACAATAGATTTGATTTTCACATTCTCATTTGTAATAATTTATTTTTTTACATAATTTATTATTACAAGTTAATTATTAAAAATTAATCAGTGATGTATCATATTTTGTATTTATTAGTATTTTATTAATATTATAAGATAAAAATCACTTATAATCTTTAGGTTGTACATGTTATTCTTAATATATACAATGAACAAATTGGGCTTATTATTGTTTATGTCTTTCAACCACTCAACCATCTGATATACACATATAGACTATAAAAATAATAGAATATTCAAACATGTAAAAATTATTTTGGTAATAAATTATTATTTTTGAAAAATAATATTTAGGATCACACTTCCCCTTCCATCATCAAAAAGATGATAAATGGAATAGATTAAAGACTTAATACTCTAAATAGAAAGTTTAAAGACACAATAATGAATTTATTATCCAATTTCATATCAATTAATGGAAAATACATTTATCTAAAAGATTTGACATTTTTTAAATAGATGTATTTGAGTTATCTATACTAATTCACTCTATACATAGGCGATCCTACATCATCTAAAAAAAAATCATTTTCTTTTCTCAATTTTGGTGTGCATTTTGGTTTAAATTGGTGTTCTTGACATTTCTCAGCATTACAAAACATCTCATTTGTTCAAATTTGCAAAATTAGAGTTTCCACACTTTCGTAGTTTTACTCACTGGAGAATTTTATTTTTTTTATTTATTTTTTAAATTGGTGAAGGCTAAAGAAAAATCCTTAGAGGGGATAATATTAAAGGTGTTCACTCACATTCATGAAGGTTTTGTGGAAAAATTCCTCATGGTTTGAGAGATATTATGTCAATGATTTTGGACATTGTTAATTTGTGAAGATTCGTAAATACAAGGGAAAATTCCTTTTAGGGGAAGCTTAAGGAGACCATTATACACATCTTGGAAAGTTTTCACACAAAACAAAGCTTTTGGAAAATAGTTATAGCAGTTGCATAAAGGAATTTTTTTAAATTTATGTATGCAAACTCAAAGGTATTATTGGAGGGATTTTAATTGTTTTAATATTAATATTTTGACATATCAATTTGGTTGGAGGCATTTGCATTCTAAGCGCTACGTATAGCAAGAGAAGTGAAAGGTTTTCAAAGACCCTCCAATGTCTCATGTGGGAATTTGAAAAGAAGTTACAGATTGGAGAAGCAAATAAAAAAAAATGTTGCTATAGATTTTCAAGGTAGATTTCTCTTAGAAAAATTGAGAGATCTCAGCCCATGAGAGGGGCTTGTAAAGGAAAGTTGTGAGAGTGTGAGAGGAAAGAGCTATTTTTTGTAGAGTTTTAGAGGCCATGAGAGACTAAGTTTGTTGCAGATTTTTATGATGTGATATTATATGTAATTTAATGTTGATTTCAATAAAAGGAAGCATGTGTGTTATTTGCAATCCAATTGAAATATATTTTTGTGAGTTGTGAGTGTGTGTGTTTGGTGGAGGGATTCCCTTTACATCACACATGAAAACATAAATTTTAACTTTTATTTAAATTTTTTATTGTAGTTATACTATATATTTTATTTTTACTTAAAAAATGGTTTTATTATTTACACTTTTAAAGAAATTATTTGCTTCATATCTAAAATACTTAGATATTTAAATAGTTTTAAATGCAAATAAATTATTTGTATTTTTTTCATTTGAAAACTTATCCTAATAATTTTTTTTTTCAAAAAATTAAATAGAAATAAATTATATAAATAGTTTTCTTTCCTATTTTATTTATAATTAAATAATTTAAACAAATTATTATTTTAACCTATTTTATTTTTTTATATATTTAAACTATTAAAACAAATATGGATACATAAATAGATAAGCAAGGAGATGAAACAAATAGTTATTTTATTTTATTATATATAGACATGAACACATTTACATTTATTTTTCTATTATTTTAAAAAAGTATTTTTTTAAGTAGTTTATCAAATATATATTTATAAGTAATTTTATAATAAGTTTCATTTTTAGACATTAATTAATTAATGAAAGTATTATTGAAATTATTGAAATTACAATAAAAAGTAAAAAGGAAAGTTAAAGTAATAATATTTCTTTGCTTTGAGACATTATTAATAATAAAGTTAAAGTAAAAATATTTCTTTGATTTGAGACATTATTAATAATACTAATAGCAATGATATGACAAATGAGATAAGACTAGATTGAAATATTGCTTCAAGACATGTAAAACCTCCTAAATGTAGCATTCCTCAAGTTGAATTAGTTGTCTTTAAGAGATTACTAAAAATACATTGTGGCCTACGGTTTTCTTTTTTCCTCTTGTTCATGGAGTTGTTTAAAATGTTCCACAAATCCCATAAACAAGCTAAATATTAATAGTTCTATTTTTAAGGAAGATGACTCAATAGTGATCCCTATTGCCACCTCCATTATATTGAGGGAATTTTCAACAAAATTTCTAAATTACTTTGAAAAAAAGGCTTAAGTGTGCTTTCAAACCCTACACCATATAGAGATAAGTTTTATACCTTCTTTTAAAGATCATAGACACATACTTCTCAATTTTGGTGTCTATAGTATTGAATGCTTGTGTGTTACTCCTTATATTAGCGAGACTAGTCACTCCATTAGAACTAGGATCAAGAAGCATAGTGCTAACATTTAGTATGAATATGTTGGGAAATCTATCCTTGTTGAGTACTCTTCCTACACCATATACCATATATGCATGAAGGCTACTTATGTCTTTGTAAAAAATGTTTTTTTCAAGTGAAAGCTAAAAGAGATAGTAGATACTACTGAACACCCTATTAACCTCAACCATGATGATGGATGGAACTTAAGTTTCTCTTAGAAATTGTTGTTAAACTCTCTATAATTAAGTATATCCACTCATTCATAATGAATCTCCCTTCTTCTTGTTATTTTTTTGTGTTTCTCATCCTCTCCCACTTACACCCCTTCCCCCTCTTTTATTGCATGTCACCCCTTTCTTCTTCTCATACTTATTTTCTTTACTTTTGTTTCCTTAATATCCCTTCCTACCATCTACTTTATTTGTTACTTCTTCCCCTTTCTCATTCTTCAATCCTACCCCTTTTCCTTGATTACATTTTTTTCATTTCCTTTTATGTAGCTCACTTAGATAACTTAGATTCCCCCTCAAGAACATCACATTCCATAAAGGGAATGAGAAGAGAGGACCCAAAATCTTGAGAAGTATCATCATCTTGAGAGGAACCAACAACCTAAAATTAAAATGCATTAATAGTCAAGTGATTTTTCAATCATTCCTTCACTACATAGCCGCCCCCTTACACCAAGAGAGTGCATTAGTAGAAGTTGGGCGGCTAGTGGAAAACCAACATGTACACTTGAAGGGTTTAGATTTGGTATATGTTGTTTATTGTTAACTAAATAAATAATCTTAAGAGTTCATTATTCTATTCTATCAATACTTTGAAATAGGGCTAAAAATTCCCAATAGGAATTAATGTGTAGAGTTTCTTGATCTAAAAAAAAATTGAGGATGATGTACAAATAAATTGGTTTGTGATTATTGGAATGACCCTAATTACCATTCATCAAATGTTAAAGATGTCCTCGAACACATAATGGAGAAGAATATGTACATGTAAAACATGCATAACATTGGCTAGATTTAATTTATCATGAGACACATGTAAATTTTTGTGTCAATAATCCTTATGTGAAGATTGTGAAATAGATGATTGAGATGTTAAGGCCTTAGTATATGAAGTTGAACAAATTCCTTGAAACTTATTGTCTTTAACTTCACATTAAATTTGATCCTTATTACTAGGTTTTATGAAAGCTTCAAAAAGAAACCAATGGTGTTGTAAATGCACCTCCTAACTGGGATGGTGAAGTCATAGCCTCTATAATGTGTGATAAATTCGAGGATGTTGTGGATGGTCCAATTAAATGTATTAAAAGGTTTTTTAAAACATATGGAAATTTAGAAAATTTTCCATTAAAAGAAAAAGAACATGACCAAGATTGTTAATTATACTTGAGATACAAGTATATGCAATATGAAAGCATATAAAATAAAGAAGCTAAAAGACTAGAGTATGTGAGAAAGGAACTAACTCTTGGAACATTTATGGTTCAAGTTTAATAAAATTAATAGTCTCATACATAAAACATAGCAATATTACAAAGTGGGAATAAAATTGGTTTAGGACAATAAAGGATTTTCCTCCTTGAACAATCTTATTAGTACTTGACTTTGTAGGAACTACCTTGTTGACACCCATCGATATTTTTTTTTAAAATGTGCACAATTATGCTTCCATTGTTATTATAACCCTCTAAATATTACTAATCTTTAATGAATCTTCCATTATCTTTTCTTGTTTGTATTGTCAGGGTTTCTTGCTTGTATTATTAGGGTTGTCATTTACATATATAGGGTTTCACTCTAGGCACTAGTTTATTATGGTTTAGGCTGATATGCATGACTATGTGCATACTTAATTTTAAATTTGCCTTGATGTTTTTATGGACTTGATAATGTGAAGTCATCATTGCCCCTAAGTTGTGTATGTTTCAACAAGACGTCTAGGATATACTTTTTCTTCACATTGTTATTTTTGTGTTTACGATTCAAGATTTAGGGTATGTTAATGGTGGCCTACAAATGTGACTTCAAAACCTTGGTTATCTTATACCCTAATTCTCAACTCCTTTCCTTTAGTAGTATATAAACTTCAATTTTGTAGCTAGACAAAGACCATATAATATTTTGAATGGTATAGATAAGGGTTAGTGCAAATACTTTCCTATTCCAATTCATTCTACTATTTAATAGAAAGATAATTGGATTTCAAAATAAATATTTTCTTTGTAGTTATTTCAATTTAAGAATTTGTTTGAATAAAACTTCAAATAAAATATAGAATGCATGGGTAAGTGCACAAAGTTGAGTCCACGAAATGTGGAAGTTTTTGCCTTATCCAAAAAATTGAAATTGGCATTGAGGAAACGGGATCCCGATTTTAATAAATGGGATCCCGATTAAAAATTGGGATCCCGTTATGTTTCAGGATCCCAAGCCTGAGACAAAATGGGATCCCGATTTTTAAAAATTGAGATCATGTTTCCCATCGGATTCTGAACCGATGGAAAAGGCACTGGATCCCGATTCTCACAAAACAGGATCCCAATTTTTAAAAAACGGGATCCCGATTTCTATAAATCGGGATCCCGTTTTGTATAAATCGAGATCCCATTTTGTATTGCTATTTATTTTTAAAAAAAACACATTTCACTGCACAGCGGACGGGACCCCGAGTATTGGCGACAGCGACCCCCACAATCAGCTACAGGTATGCCCCTACAGCCATTTTTTTGCATTTTTTTATTTTGAATTGAAATTTTGAAGAAAATAAATGAATTTAGCATGTTTTTTTAATTTATTTCACATATTAAGTATTTTTTTAAACTATTATAGTAGAAATGAATAACTGTAAAAATAGACGAAAAAATGCAATGAAACCTGAAGGTTTTTTAATAAAAATGAAAAAACGAACCTTGAATTGTGTTTTAGAAACAAAATTTAACTTTTGAAACCTAAATTGTTCGATTAAACCCAAAAATTGAATTTGAAAACCCTAATTGAAACAAAACAAAAAAATTGCATTTCAAAACCCTAGAAATCGAAATGAAATAAAAACATTGCAAGCTTTTGAAACCCTAATCCAAATCAAACGAAAAAAATTGAATTTGAAAACACTAGTTTGAATTGAAACGAAAAAATTGCATTAAAAACCCTAATTGTTTAAAATTGAAACCCTAAATTGAATTGGAACAAAGAAATTGTTAAAATCCTAAATTGGAATTGAACAAATCATTTTGATTTTGAAAACTAGGTAATTTCGAGCTCAAAAAAATTCATTTGCATTGCTTAAATGTTTTAAATTTTATTTGCTTTGTATGGAAAAAACGATATATATTAAACTTTAGTTTGAATGTTAAATTATAATTAGATTAGAAATCAATATGTTAAAGAATAGTTAAAATTCATAAAGTTTATCTTGATGTTTGTTTGCAAATTTAGTTAGTAAATTCGTAAATATAAGTGCATACAATCGATTCCAATTGACACTAACTTGCAAGTCTAAATTATGCCAAGGGCCACCCAAACTTCACCCTAAGTTTGCTAAACCCCAGACCCTAAACTGTAAAATCTAAACCCTCAACACTAAATCATTTGAAATTTATGAACCCTAGACCCTAATCTTTCATTGGACATACCTAAAATTATGTAGGTTCAATGTCAAGAATGGGTCTATTTGTAGATTTATGAAAACTATTTTGAATATCTAGAATGCCATAAAAGTATAATTATAGAAATTCCAATTGGAAACACTTGGGTACATATATATCATATGAAATTTAAATCTAGGAAGGTGTCTATTATATAGGAGATTTGATAATACATGGAAAGAGGTTTGTATTGGAATATATGTATTAAGAAAAACATACCACATGACCTCTATAGGATTTTTAAGATGTGATCCTAGCTAATAATCCACCCATCCTCAATCATAATGGATTCTTTAGCAATTAAGAGAGATTCAATAACCATAAAATTACCTATATTTTGATACTATATAGATTTATGTGGAAGGATAGAAATGCATCAATAAGGAGACCAAGATGGAACCATTTAACACCTACAAGGTACACCTATTACATGGGAAAGGGAGGAGGTACATTATGATAGTTTGGAGGAACTACATGCTATTATTACAATTTAGAGATAGGAGGATGATTCATATAAAAGAAATATAATTAAATATTTATATTATTTAATATAATATATTAAATAATATAAATATTTAATATCATAAAATATAATATAAGATTACAATTAAAGATAGGTAATGTTACAATTTACTTGGGGTTTTAATGAGGATTAGGCTTAAGATTCAATTAGGTTTGTAGTAAATAGTTAGGTTACAATTAGGAATATATAATAAATATTAATATAATTATAATACAAATATAAATTAATTTAAATATAATATAATAATATAGGAATACATTTAAGATTAGGTAAAGGTTATAATTTAATTAAGTTTCAATTAGGTTTACAATTCAATTAGGATATGGTTAGGGGTGGGGATCATTTAGCATTCTATTATTGTTAGAGTATGGGTTACATTTAAGATTATTATTATTTTTGTGATATGTATAAATTGATTCATTTTTAACATGATACTTTTTTTTATTAGAGGGGTAAACACTTTTGACCCAGAGCTAGATGGAACCAATGAGGCTATAGTATGACTAAATTTGGACCTCACTAGACATCTAGATCCCCTTAAGCCATCCTATCACCTTAAATCATAAATCAATTTCTTAAGGGGTCCCAATATCACAAATTTCTTAAGGGGATCAAAGAAGTTCTTAAAATTTGGTGAAGTAGCCCAAGGCAACCAAATTTAACAATAATAAGATCGTGCAAGATTATAATATGAATGAGATTTCATGATCTAGGTTGGTCAGTTGAAACAAGAGTAGATCTCAATCAACTATTTCACAAGATTTAATGTTCTTCACTAACTTGAAAGTTCATTAAATATTCCAAGGGGCACCAAAACGTTACCCTAAGTTTTGTAAACCCTAAACCCTGAACTCTAAAATCTAAACCCTAAACACTAAACCATTCATTTTGTCCTTAAAGGCTCTTAATGAAATTTTGTTGCATTGGGAAACTTCACCAAATTTTATTCACTTGATAAATATCATTTTCTCCTAGGACCTCACTAGACGTAAATCCCCTTAAGCCATCCTGTCACCCTAAATCATAATTCAATTTTATTAAGGGGATCAAAGAAGTTTTTAAAATTTGGTGATCAAAGTTGCCATCATGACCTAGGTTGGTCAGTTGAAACAAGAGTAGATCTCAATCAACTATTCCACAAGAAAATGTTCTTCACTAACTTGTGTTCATTAAATATTCCAAATTCCTAAACCCTAAACCCTAAACACTAAACCATTCATTTTGTCCTACCCAGGGTCTTAAAGTGAAATTTGGTTGTCTTAGGAAAACCCACCAAATTTCATCCCCTTTATGCCATGTAATTTTGTCCTAGGATCTTACTACATATATCCCCTTAAGTTATCCTATTACCCTAAACCCTAAACTCTAAATTCTAAACCCTAAACCCTAAAGCCATCATTTTTTCTTAGGCTCTTAATGAAATTTGGTTGCCTTAGGCAACTCCACCAAATTTCATTGCCTTATGCCATGTAATTTTTTCCTAGGATCTTACCACATATATCCCCTTCAATTATCCTATTACCCTAAATCCTAAACTCTAAAGTCTAAACCGTAAACCCTAAAAGTCGCTATTTTTTCTATTTAATGAAATTTGGTTGCCTTAGGCAACCCACCAAATTTCTTTTCCCTTTTATGCCATGTAATTTTTCCTGCATCTTACTACATGTAGATCCCCTTAAGCTATCCTATTACCCTGAACCCTAAACTCTGAAACCTAAACCCTAAACCCTAAAGCCATCATTTTTTCTTTCAAGGCTCTTAATGAAATTTTGTTGCCTTGGGCAACTTCACCAAATTTTATTCACTTGAGCCATGCAATTTTCTCCTAGGACCTCACTAGACATAAATCCCCTTAAGCCATCCTCATCTAAAATCAGAATTGAATTTCATAGTTCCAATATGACATTTCTTAAGGGGATCAAAGAAGTTCTTAAAATTTGCTGATCAAAGTTGCCCAAGACCTAACCAAATTTAACAATAATAAGATCCTGCAAGATTATACAATATCAATAGTTAATTGTATTTTCATTCAAATAACATGTGCCTTAGACATATAAATGAGGCTTACATATAATTTTACCATTTGTATTCAATTATTTAAGGCCATTTATATTGAATGGTTTAACTTGGTATTTCCTAAACATGTATCTTACATCTTGAAATTACAAATCTAATGCAGGTTCACTCATATCTTAAAGATCACATGGATCCATTCAATAATATTTGCAATCCACCTCCACGCCATCCATCTCCAACACCTTCACCTCCACCTCCACCCACTCCACCTCGTAACCCCCCACCTCCACCACCTGAAATCAATGAACATGCTCGTTTGCAAGCACAAATCAATGCTTCTGCTAGAACCATCCAATATCAAATCAACATTATTCAAAATGAAGAAGACACACCCTCTTTAGGAGAGGATGTTCAGATCTAGGGATGCAAACCCTTGTTGATGTTGTCGTGGCTATGGATGGGATCAGAGATGAGCATCGCATAATGGCTAGGTGAGAGGAGAACTCCGACTTTTGAAAAGGAAAACATGTTAGAAATGAAGATCCATGCAAGAGAGACATAACAGTTTATAAATCAAAACAATGATCCTAAATAGTTATGAATCTCCATAAAATCAGTGAACCATGGATATTTTGTGTGATGAATTTATAAGTCTATCCCAAATGGATATTTCTTAGTGACATGAATTTCATGATTTTGGTCTAGATGGATATTTTTAGTGACATGGATTTATGAATTTGGTGGAATTTATGAACTCTATAATGAATAGTATATAATAGTATATATTTTATGACTATCTACTAGATCATGATTTCTCCTCGCTGAAAATTGGAATATATATGTGTGTGTGTTAGACATAAAATGAGATTTTGTGAATGTTTCAAGTTTATTGTTTAGTATGTATGTGCAATGTGTATTAAAATTTGCATATATAGTTCTTAAATTTTGAAATTGTATATGTACATAGTTTAGTTTGATTTGTGTACGCATGCAAATTATGCATCATATTTTTATTTTAAATGTACATGTACATACATTTAATTTTAAATTTTGTATGACATGCTCTTGAGTTGAACAATCAATGTATATATATATATGTGCATTTCAATTAAATATAAGGATCTTAATATATATGTTGCTCATCCTATTTCAATTAAATATATGATTTTAATATATGTATGCACATGGACTATTTTGTATGATTTAATGCAGTGCACATTGGATATTTGAAGCATATCATGGATGATTTTTAAATATCGATGATATCATCAATTCACCACTCACCTAATGCTGCATCCGCCTCCCCCTCCCCCTCCACCTCCCCCTCCCCCTCCCCCTCCACCTAATATGCCACATGCAGCACCTATTGCATCTGATGAGGCTTGCTTGAGAGCACGAATAAATGATCAAGTTACATCCTTACAAAATCAAATCAATGCTATGCAGAGTCAAGCATTGATTCCTCCACATGTGAGACATTTTGCATCTGCAATGCAAAACGTTGTTGATTCCATCAGGATGATTGATTCTGATCTTGATAGGCATCGACGTGACAGAGAACAAATGAGACAATTTTATTTTGATGGTCTCTCTTACAAACAAATATTAGACCTTAAAATAATGGTTTCATCTTAGCCCCCTACTCTTTGACCCTCAAGTATTCTCGGCTGCCACACCCATTCCACCCAACAAATCTAGAATATCGATGAGGTGCATACATCCGCGTATGAGCGCATTGGGATCGATGGTATATGGTTTTGATAGTCCCCCACATGCTAATTGGGAGTGCCCATTGTATTTTGAGAAAAATTGTATGTAGATTTTTGTTTTGGGGCAATAGCCCAATTATTTTGATTTTAGATCATCATGGTGTTGGTGGTGGCATGCCATGTCGTGATTAGGGCAAGGGTTGATCCTCGACGCCTGCATGCACAACCCCTCGTTGTTGCCCCCGGTCCTCCCATTCCCTCGGTAGCAGACCAGACATCATCAAGCCTGTCTCAACATTAGGTTCCTTAGTACACTTGTGGAGACTCCGATCGCACGCTTTAAGGAGTATAGTGAGTGGGGGGAGCATAGAGACAATGATGATGATGGAGGAGTTTTTTATGGAGCTTGTCCGAGTACCGCTCTAGGAGTGTTGAGGCCCGTCCCCCATATATGTACTAGTTGTCATCAAGTATGCTATGGACCTGATCAGGCCACACCTAGTTTAGGTGGACGGGGAGATTCTGGTGGTTCATCTGGTCGCATTAGTTCATTTGTAGAGTTCCTCGTAGCAGAACATCACCCTGAGGACACTACGACACAAGTATAAATATGCATCTAGATGTACGTTCATTTTATAAGAATTTTTATGGTTGTATATATCAAAGAAACGTTTGCAATACATTTTAACAATCAAATTGTTTGGTGTATAGATGACACTAATGATGCAAGGGAAATCATCTGTTCCACGAGTACATACATCAACACCGATCATACTTGGCAACCCTTATGGGGTATTTTGATTTCAATTTTAAAAATTATATATGAAATCATAAATTATTTAACTTGAGTTTTAAATTTATAATTGAATCACATATATGTTTCAAATATTCATGTTGGTTTAGGTGATTCAATCGGCATCCACATTGATTCCTCCTGAGGGATTGTGAAGCACTCCTCCACTATCGAGCGACATAGATCAGGGGCAAGTACATTCATATTGTAAATTTGTTTAAAGTTTACATTAGTATAGTTACAATTTTATGAGTTTTGAATTCACTAGATATATGAAACACATGCATGTACACTTGTAAATATTATAAGTGTTAAATGTCTATGTGCATGTATGTCTAGGTTGATACCACAATAAGAATGTGGGCATTGGGAAAAACATTTGATGTTGCAAGCCACTGTGAGGCCACACCGATTTCCAAAGTTGTTTACAAACTTTCTACACAAAATGTGCAACTTGAATATATATGTACATATTAACCTAATTAAATTGTACATGCTTTAATTTTGATCTTGTAAGACTTTGTTAGTGCAACTTTCAGCCCTGACCTAGACATAGTTACACCACCAAGAGGACATGTAGAGCAGGTTTCAAATCAAATGGTAATTTAATTTTTTTTATTATATTTAAAGTGAATTATAAATTCCAAATTGAATATATACATAAATATGATATTTTCACATATTCTTTTTCTTTATAGCATGAGACACATCTTGTAGTTGAGCATGTACAGACAAGTCCTGGAGAAGAGCCTAGTGCACAACCTCAGAATATGGTACAATTAAAATATGATAAATTCTGAATTAAATTGAATTAAAAAAATTTAATTGTAGAGTTGTACATCTAATTTCAAATTTCTTTGTCTTGTTTATGTAGACTGATTTAGAGAATTTAGAGGTTTATTCAGGCACACCAGAGCATCCAGATGTAGATATGATTGTAATTTAATTTTATGATGGATTATAAATTAAATTGTCATTAAATCATTTTTTATTGTCTTACATCTAATTTCATATTTCTCTTATGTACAGAGTGTTTCAGGTCATCCACATAGTCCGCATGGTGTGAAGAGGTCTCTTTATTATAGAGATAGTGCATGACCTAGAAACATGTGATTTTATGTGTTATATTTGTTTATTTCATGGACTATATTTCTTGTTTATCATGTACTCTGTTGGACTTTATTTCATGTGCGCTTAATATATTGGTTTCATGCACTTAATATGTAACATAAATTATGGACTTTATTATTGTTTGAAATTTTAATTTATACATGTACATTTATGCATTTTATGTTCATAGTCAAGACATTAATATAGGACATTGATGTGAAATTTAGTGATCTCATACATGGATTAATATAGGACATTTTAATATTTACAATAATCAGTCAATAAATCATAATTTACAAACAAAAGCAATCTATTTATATACCAGAAATTTAGGGTCTAAACCTGAATTGCATTAAAATATGGGTCAAGTGGACATGGATCTTATGCTTAAAATGTGTAGATGCACTTCCAAAATCTACATAATTTATTATTTTAATATTATTTGGAAATAATCATGTGAATGTATAGTCTTTGGATTACTACATATTTAGATTAATATCAAGTTGGTAATGAAAGTCTTTAACATGTCAAATTTAACTATAGGAAAAATTGAGAACATTTCAAAAAGGAAAAAAATAGTTATAAAATCAAAATAATCTTCAACTATAATAATGATTGCTCAAAATACACATGAATTAACACTGTACATGAATAGTAGAAATCTTCCAACATAAAAATCTTCAATATTTTTAAAAAAATTAAGAACATTTCAAAAAGGAAAAATCACTAATATTCTATTTTATTCAAAATTAACATATATATGTAAATAAATATTAAAATTTTAAGGCTTTACTAAAGGTTTTATTGTACAAAAATATAGCAACTTAGGATTAAGGTTAGGGTTATAGGATAAAGCTTTGGGTAAAGGTTAGGATTAGGACACAACTAGAGTTAGGGTTAGGTTTCAATTAGGGTTAGATACAACAAGGCTTAGGGATATGATTAATTTTAGGATAGGGTAAGGGTTCAATAAGGGTTGGGTTCTAATAACGGTTAGGGTTAGGGTTCAATTAGTATTACAGTTAGAATCAAGGTTCAATTCTAACTCTAATTAAAATTCTAATCCTAACCATAACAATACCATAGAAGATTAGAGAATAAAATCATTAATAAATACTATAAATAATAGTTCATCTAACACTAATTTATAAGTTGTCAAAACAAATAATGACGTCTTAAGGGGGTGTCTAAAGGGGTCATAATAGAAC
>VDFB02086701.1:0-24499 GCA_007258455.2 Sequoia sempervirens | reverse complement strand
TGATACCATTTTGAAGAGGTTTAATATGCATGATTGTAAACTAGTAAATATTACATTTCTAGTTGGTACTAAATTGAGGTTAGACATGTGTCCTAATTCTGATGATGATATTGAAGAGTTATCTAATGTTCCTTATGCTAGTTCTATTTATAGTTTGATGTATGCAATGGTTTTCTCTAGACCATATATAGCCCAAGTAGTGGGAGTTTTGAGTAGGTTTATGTCTAACCTTGGTAGAGAGCATTGGGATTTTTTTAAGATGGTGTTTAGATATTTGCATGGTACTTTAGATTACAATTTGGTTTATCATGATACTGATGATGTGGATAAGTCGTTAGACATATAGGGTTTTGTTGATGAATATTGGGCAAGTGACTTGGATAGTTGAAGGTCCACTAGTGGCTATGTTTTTACTTTGTTTGGAGGTGTAGTGAGTTGAATGAGTAAGAGGTAGCCTACAATTGCATTTTCCAACACCGAAGTAGAGTATATGGTTGCTTCACATGCCTCTAAAGAGGTGGTTTGTTTACAGATACTTGGTAATGGTATTGGTTTTGATTACAGGATAGTGAGGATTGGATGTGATAGTTAGAGTGCCATATGTTTAGCCAAAAATCCTATGTATCATGCTTATACTAAGAATGTTGATGTTTAGTATCACTTTGTGTGAGAAATAGTAGATAATGGTAAGGTTTTGATTGAGAAGGTTCACACTTTGGATATGTTGTAGATGCTCTCATGAAGCTAGTGACTACATATAAGTTCTCTTGGTGCAAGAAGGCCTTGGGCCTTGATCACTGTACTTGATTATACATTTTATTTGTATCTCATGGATATAATTGCAATATATAATGTCAAGTGTGAGAATGTTAGGATAGGTAACATTACAATTACTATCCTAAGTTGATTTATGTGTCTCCATGTTCTTTGGAAAGTGTTTTAGGGGACATGAGGGACAAAATATTTATTTTTTATTTTCCTATGACAAATTTTAATTGCATTCAAAGAGGCGGACCATTTATGGTGGAGGTTACAAAGAATTTTGGGAGGATATTTGTCTTGGGTGTCCAACTTTGTGAGTGGGGACCACTTTGGTGTGCATTTTGTTGCATGGTTGGGTGCCTAGGTTTTCATGTTGGTGCATGCTCTTGCATGTAGTTGTCAAAGTTGTTGGTGCATTATGGAGAACTCAGGTTTGACCAATTCTAATTAGCTATGGGGTTAGGCACCCATGTGAAGGCCATATGGTAATTTAATATTTTATTCCATGTTCATGGGTTTTCCACTAAGGGGGAGATGGGTTTTTGAGGTGGTTTTGCTTTTTGTCTTAGAATACCATTTGTGCTATTCTCTCCCATAGACTTCTATATATTGGAGCCTTGAGATGGTGGTTTGTAAGAGTTCATTTTTAGGTTGTGAGAGTGATGAAGTGCTGCTAGATTATAGAGAGGATTCTTGTATTGATGTACTTCCTTGAAGATTAATAAAAGCATTAGATATATTTTAGTGAGGATTTTTTTCTTGCAAGGGTTTCTCCATGTATATCTTGTGTCACTTGTGTTTGATGACTTGTGGTATTGTAGATTTTTCTTTCATTATTGCAATTTTCAATCACTTAATCTTTCTATGGTAATCTTGAGTATACAATTTTAGATTTTCAACCACTTTAATAAGTTCATATTAGTAAAAGTGATACCTTGATTTCCAACACGATGTACTTTTCAAACTCTAGAATCTCCACCTCTTGAGGGATATGACTATTTAGGATAGAAATATATAGAGGATTGTGATGGTAGAAAGGATAGAACATAGGATGGGAGGATGAGCTAGCCAAGTTTTCTAGTTGATTCTACATATGTCCCATGTTTTGTAAAATAACATTGAGGATATGATCAACAGATGAGGTATGGCTAGTGGAACCAACAATGAAACCACCAACACCTACACTAGTAGAGCTCCTAACACCAACACCAATAGAAGCACCAACACTAAAAGAGGCATCGAAACCAACACCAATAGAGGCTTCAAAACCAACACAAAAAAATGGACACCATAAGTCTCAAATGTGTAGTAAATTAAACCCAAAGGAACCTATTTAATTTAATTATATGATATCGCTCAAGCACGGTGTTGGAATTAGTAGAGGGACCCATGTTGGCCATGCAAACAAACACCTTAGGCATCGAGATTTCCAACTGTCTTCTAGCAATCTCCTATCCAACATCTTTGGTAGCACCCAAGGTATAGGTATGGGAGGGGACATGGTTCTCTACTATGTTTGCAATGCCACAAAGAATCTCTAGGCCTCTTCAATCTTTAGTTAGCAAGTTTCTTAAATTTTCAACAACATGAGCTACTTGGGTGAAAACATCGTCCCTTGCCAAGAACCATGCGAGCTATTTGAGACTCAATTATAAGGACTAAATCTACTCTACAAGGACCTCGAGAGTAGCTTCATCTTCCAAGGAAGAGGTAGAGGTTGAGGATGAGGAAGGAGGGGTAGGAACATGAGTTGGAATTTCATTGACAAGAGATATATATCCAATAGAGAGTTCTAAAGAGAACTCTTCGAAAGTTAGGACAAATTAGGTAGGAATAAATCTCCTAGACCCCATGTCTAAAATTTTAAAACCTTCTTCTAAAAAAATGATTGAAGGTAGTTGATTGGGTCATAAATCTCATAAAGAGCATCACAACACACCATTAGCTATGTGTCCTAGCATGAGAGAAGAAAATTTTCAAAATTAAGGACAAAGAGAAAGGGAAGGTTCACATCAGGTTCACCAAAAAGTAATAGAGGGGGTCCACCACTCATGAATCTCTAGGATAGGGAAGATTCTGTAGCAAATAGACAACCCTAGGTTACCTCAATGATAAAGCTTAAGTGATGAGGTGAGAAATGAAGGAAATACTAAACTATGTTTTTGGGTTTTTTGGATGGAGGACTTCAAAAATTAGGTGAAAAAACCTTATAGGTCTCGATAAATAGATTGGTAGACTCTTGAATATAGGATGAGAGCATGGACCAAGGATGATAGTGTGGCACAATAGCATCTTTGTGAAATGTTAATGTCTCATACAAACAAAGAAAAATTTGTGACCTAAAACATGCAAGTCCTTTTGACAACCCAAATTCTAAAATCTAATAGTTTTAACAAGAATAAAAAGAATGCTAAAAGTGTATAAAAAGTAAAGAAGTACAACAAGAATACTCGAAATGAAAAATAAACAAACTATTGCCAAAAAGATAAGTAGAAGGAAAAGAAATTCAACTTATGGTAGGCTCATCCTCCCACAAGCTCCTCGTGAACAAAACCTACACACATGGAAATAAGAAAATGTTGGGGCTACTTTTCAGGGATTGCTTAGTCAAACCCCTATTTTGGTGTTTCCACCTCCATCGAAAATGAGATAGACCACAATATAGGAATAATGATTTATAGAAAGAAATAGGATGAGACATAGATAATGCAAGGAAAAAAATATGCTAACTATAAGATAGATAATGTAATGAAATAAAAAAATGACCTTCCATACTACAAGCTTGGAGAAGCTGAGAGAAAGAGTGAGAGCTTCATAGATGTGAGATGATCATGAAAGAGTATAGTGTCAATATCTTGAAACCTACAAGAATAATGGTGTAGAGAGAAAGAATAGAGAGAAAAAAGTGCACTAATAAGTGAGAATGAGAAAGAATGAGATTGAATGACTAGAATTGAGAAGAATGAGGAATAGAATGAAGAAAATGGTCAAATTACATGCCAAAGAGCCGTTCCCAGGCATGCCTGTAATTGTAGAGGTATTACACTTCGAAGGAAGGAAACAATATAACATCCCAATGACCTAGGAATCATGAATCTTGTCAGGATGTTTGTGTGATGCATAGACGTCTATGTAATGTGGAAGCATCCTAGAAAAAATTCCCCCATTGATAGAAAATGACAAGGAACAAATGAAAATGAAGGCTTCGGATGATGAGATTTTGTATTATCAACTTATAAGTCTAAAGTAAGGGTGGTGTAATGGGAAATTGCATGAGGGTGCAATTTTATCCCATAATAGTTTCTTAAATTAGGAACCCATAAACTATTACATTCCATAGTGCTAGAATCCAAAAATATTATATTTTCAAATTAAAGTCCCTTGGCCAAGAACATGAAATAATTCATTATATTTCATCCATCCTTGTTGAACACCATTTATTCGACAAAATAATTTAACTTATTTATCAAAAGAAGGTTTATTACCAAACCCAAAACATTAAAAATATCAAATATTTTTATTCTTTCCTTCTCCAATAAAAATGATGAATTTCCCTCATCCAATGACTTTGAGAGACAAGTTATCATGCAAAGATATGTCCACCATAAAAAAACTCACAAATTGTGAACCACTACTTGTTGGTAGTCATATGAAAATAGACTATAAACCAATAAGAAATATACTAGATCATGTGCATGATTATCACGATATGCAAAAAAAAATCACCACCATCATCATTAGAGGAATTTGAGTCTAAATCATCATCTAAGTCTTTCCTTTCCTTCTTTTACTTGAAATAACTTTTTGTGTGTCCAAATTTTCTATGATTCCAACATTTCACATTATATATACCAAGAGATTTAGATGGCCCCTTATGTTTGAAATTATTTTCCTTTCTCTCATTCTTACATTTCCTTAGAATTTACTCTCAATAATAATACATATTTGATAAAATTTGAATATTTTTTATTTATCTCCTTAATAAGAAATTTAGTGACCGCATCATCAAACTTCATCTTTGAGATAGTTGGACTGATCACATCATGATAAATTATCTGAAATATTAGGGAAATAATAAATGAGGATTATGCAATTATGCTCCTTACTCATTTTCAAATACATGGACACAAACTAATTAACCATAGTGTTAGATGAATTTAGGTACTCTTTCCTTGGATCATCATAACCAATATTTAAATAATAGAGATTCTTCCATATTAAAAATAATATTCACAATAGATTTTATATAACATTGTAACCAAATATTTTGGCACCTGAATGCTTTATACTCCTAGGGTTTTCCACCTAAAAGGAGAGTGAATTTGAGGCCAAAATGCAATGTTACATTCAGAGATTAATGTAATAGGGATGTAATGTTCCTATATGAGATGGTCTAAATGCAGAAAACTAGAGAAATATATTGATTATTAAGTGAAAACTAAGGAAATGCAAGTTGTTGGAAAACACATTATGATATGCAAAAGGACCTAGAAATGAAGGTAAATTGTAACAAAAGTGGATGAAACTAAATGTGTGCACTTGAGAACTTGTTGGAGACTGGAAATGGCTTTTGAAATTTTTTTGATGCTAAAATTTTGGCCTACTAGTATTCATTCACCATTCTGGGCAAATTGGTCCCAGATCTAGGAAACTATTTTGGAGCCCATTTTAGAAAAAATGGTTATCCAAAACTGAAGAAAACCTTGTTCAGGCCTGGTAGTGTGACTCATTCACCACTAATGGAAAATCAGTCCACTTTTTAATTTCTAAAAATCCAAAAGTGGTAATAGAAGTCCTTGGTCTGCTCTTCAATTCTTAACAGGTGTCTACCTCTAAAAGTCTGATTTCTAGTACTGTAGGTGACTTTTAGTTGATATTTTAAAGTTTTCAATAAGGAGATATATTCAAAAAATTTACAACTTGATCTTTAATTATTTCCAAGTCTTCAAGATGCCTAAATCTACAAACACACAAGAAGAGAAGGAGAAAATATTGATTGTTAGGGCATGGGGTTTGCCTTGGTCAAACCCCTTTGTAGGTAATTAAACCAAAATGAAGAAAAAAATTAATGAGGAATGAAACAATGGAGTTAGTACCTTTCCATGATGATTGATTTGTATTTCTACAACAAAAGATGAAGATTCTACCCTTGAATGTTTGAAAAATGATCTTGAATGACTTGAAATATAAAAACCCTTGCTTGCTTGAGAAGAATAATGAATGACGAGTGAAGGATGAATGAATTGGTTAAGATTATTATGAATTAGGGTTTTGAGACTTGTATTTATAGGAAATCCATCTATTTTTCTTGTTAATTTGATCCCTTAGGCTGACATGAAAGAAAATAAAACTTAAAATCCAACTTTTCCCACTCAAACCCTGAAAATGACAAAAATGGGACTCATTTTCTATCAAGGGTGAATGGGTCCCACCTAGATGGGAATGATTCACCCCTAATGGTGAATGGGTCCCACAGGGGGCCATTTTTTTAGTTGGAATGTCAAGAAATAAGGAATTCAAGTTTATATGATGATTTAGTTGGGTATTTGGTCAAATTATGCCTTGGGATGCACAATATGGGGCCATAGGGGCCTATTGATGATGATGTAAAGGTTAATTAGGGCTTGGGACTCAAAATTAAATGTGAAAGTGTGATTAAATACACTTTACAACACTAAAATGAGTTCTACATAGCCTAGAAATGCACAACATCCAATGTGAATGTGTAAAACACATTACAACACTAGATTAAAGTTAAGTTTAAGTTACAAGCCTTCTAAATTAATGTGATAATGCCATTAAATATATTTTATAAGGGGAAAAATAGGTTTGTTAGACTTAGATGCTTAATAAGAGTCTAGAAAAGTGTGAAAGTCATTTACAACACTTTACAACAACTTTACAAGACATTGTTAGATGCATTTTATTTTGTTTTCAAGGGTCCAAGACCTAGTGTGGATGTGAAAAACACCTCACAACACCAAATCAAGGCCTCATTAAGTCCAATTTTTCATCAATTATTTCCAAATAAAGCAAGCAAAAATGGATACTTTTTTCATTTCCATAGTTAGCCACCACTTTAGTGAGAGGATGAACTTGCTTCAAACTCACACTAAAGTAGACATTCAAGAAAGGGTGCAATTTTACCAATGCGGATGGTCTAGGATAACAAAGATGAAGGAAGTAGTCAAGCCCCTAGGATCCAAGATCCTAATTCAAGCCAACATAAGTGCATAAAGGACACACACAAGGTGAATGATTTGTAACAAGATAAGATACATGATCATGAAATGGCAAGAACTAGAAGGAAAAGAAATGAAAATGAGATGGATCAAGATTCAATCGTTTGTCCAACATGTTGTGTATTAGATCTAGGTTGTTTATTTAGTAAATGCATACTCACTCTAGGGTGATAGAACTCATGGTTGTTCCCTGGGTGAGAAGGCCCAAGTATACTCACTTTGGGGCCATGAAATGTTTGGTTGTCCACAGGGTGAGAAATCCACAACATACTCACTCTGGGGCCACAAAACTTCTGGTTGTCCATGGGGTGAGAATTCTAGATGGTGGCTATGGGGAAAAGTCATGCCTCAAAATGAGCTTCCCACTCAACCATACCAAAGTTATACCTCCTGATAATTTTGATAAAGCACCACAATGGAAATGATTTTCGAGCTCTATGAGGTAAGAAAAACTTTGTATTCTTGACACTCATAGAAAAACAGGATGGCACCACAAGCATGTAAGTTGTATTATGCAAGGTGGCCATATAAAAATTGTTTTAAATGTGAAAATAGTGTAAGGTGCACTCAAAGGTATTTTTCTTAGTTCGTGCAAGGTCTCTTATTAGGGAACATCATGCCTAATGTTTCCAAGAGAGGACAAGTCAAAGAAATATCATGCTTTCGAAGGAAATCAAGCCCAATGACTCCACCAAGAAAAAGGATGCATCGCGACAAGAAAGAAATCACATAATGAAATATGAGTGTCGATGTATGCCCCCATTTTAAAGCAGTTGCGAAGACAATTACTTGTGAGAAATTGATTTAAAGTAGAAGAAGGAGAACATGAGAGCTTGCTCAAAGATCCCTATTCCAATTCATATGTTTCTAATAAGTTACACCATGAAAAAGGTAGTATGTCACATGCGAGCCAACTTAAGGCATGTTGTCCACATCCAAAGCTTTCTCTTATATGTTTATGAAAGGTTAATGACTACCCAAAATAGACAATGACAAGTGACATATGAGGACAAGGCTTTGTGACCCCTTTCCCCCACTTAGTGTAGGACAATGGTGAGCTGAAATGGTTGATAAGATGCATGTTAGAGTGAAAATAAATATCAATTAGAGGAATTGGGTGACTCCACTAAAGGAAGAATACCAAACTCCTAAAAATGTTGGATTTTACAACTCAAAGCTTTACATTCATTAGTGGAATTACCATGAACTCTATGATATATAAAAAATGAAGTCTTGTAATAGAATTTATTCCATGATCTTGGAGGAAGGGTGATCAAGTGATCTTGGAGAAGTTTTGACAAGATACCCTCTTGATCAACGGGAGAAGGTGGTCCTATAGTTTGTGACAAGGAAAATTCTTTCTTAGATGTACAAGATGTCATACCTAGACAAGACTATGTAGATTATGAGATTTTGGTCTCTCCTGTATAGGAGGGTGTAAAATATAATGAATTAAATTCATTAGTGTTTTGCGAGGTGACATTGAAATTAAGTGAAGATGTATTTGTTTGTTTGATGTTTTGGAAAGAACTTTCAAGACCACTAGTGTCAATTAGTTTAGGATGTTTTACAGTTAAAGTTGGCTAAGAATAATGTTGTGTGAGAGTGTTGATGTTGAGTGAAGGCTTGGAAATCTCTATCAAAGGACAATAACCAAAACCATGATTTGTTTTTGCGAGTTGGGATCAATGGGGAAATGGATACCTTGTTCATTAGCACCACATCCTTTTACAATGTATCCAAGTTGTTTCATATGTTCATAACCTTTTCCATAAAGCTTTTTTATTGTGTTTGGATTGGGTTGTTGGTCATTGTTGTGTTTGTCAAAGGTTGTTGTGTAATTGGTTGTGTTTTGGTCTAAAGTGGTTAAGGTGGATGCTTTTGAAGGATCATCCATGAGTGGTGGTGTGAAGTCTAAGGAACCTCAAGCATTTTCTAATAGCTTCATGTGTTGTTCATTATTTTTTTGTTGTACGGGTTCCACATGTGTAGTTGGTGTTAATGTGTTTAAATGAATTACTTTGTTTTTCTCAATGTGGAAACAACTATTTGGATCGAGGTTAGCTTCAAGTATGTGCACTTGGTTTTTGTGAATGTATTTCATTTTTTTATGAAGAGTGGAAGGCACACCATTCATTTCATGAATCCATGGCCTTCCTAGAAGGATATTATATGAAATTTCATGAGGCATAACATGAATTTTTGTATCCAATGTGGCCACTCCAACTGTAATAGGCAAAGGAATCACATCAACCGGTTGTTTTGCTATATTGTCAAACCCATTAATAGATAAAGAATTGGGTTGAATTTTTGACCTATCCACTTGAAGCCTATCCAAGAATTTTATGCTACACACATGAAGAGTGGAGCCATTGTCAACAAGGGTTTGCTTTATCCCTGATGTATTGTATTGAGATATTATTTGGAAAGCTTCATTTTATTTTTTTCATGTTCAAAGAGGGGAGCTCACTTTGGTGGAAAACAATGTCAACATTCAATCCTTGAATGAGGAATTTTATGCCATTTGGTTGCACATTAGAAGGGATAGGAATTTTTTGTAAGGCTATTTGGAGTAGAGTATGATAGGTAGGTAAATTTTGAAGAAGGTTCCAAAGGGATATCTTGGCAGGAGTGCTTTTAAGTTGCTCAACAAGATCATACTCCCTCAATTGAGGAGCATGAGGTAGTGTATAATTAGGAAAAGGTAAGGAAGTTGGGGTTGGTTGTTGTGGTTGGGGGTTTTTTTGAGTGTTGTATGTATGAGCAATGGTATTATGACTTGATTGCTATGATACATTATTGTAAGGGTGAGTTTTGTGTGATGGGGGTAAAGGATGAGTTTAGGTTGGTTTTAAGTTTGTTGTTTGTGTAAAGGTAGGTAGAGAATTAGAGGTTTATTAGGATGTCCCACTGGGCATGTATGGGGACCATTGATCAAGGAGGATCTAATGGACATGTGCACATTTATAACCTCAATGGTCTTGGTTTGATTTATCTCTAATGAAGGACAATCTAGAATCACCTTTTTATTGTGAGCTAAGGAAGGTACATTATTCTTGTTGTGATTTTATAACACTATGATATTCTCCCTAGGAGGATAGTTTTTAGGAGAACTGCAAATCAAATGTTCATGACATGCATTGATTGGTTCTTCTAAAATGACTTCATCACAAGTAGAGGAGTTATCAATGGTTGAATTTTCTTTTTGATCAGTAATGGGAAGATGAGGGGAAGAGTCCATGTGATTATCATGTTTTCCTAAGGTCTCATTCTCTTGTTCCATATTAGTTACCCTAGAAGGAAAGCTTGTAATGTGTTCATCCATGGTTAGAGTTTGTAAAGTGGCTTCATCACAAATATGGGAGGCATCAAGAGAAGGGCCACTATGGTTTTCATGTTTTCCAAATAGATCTTCCCATAGGATAGGAACATTAAGGAAGGAAAAGATAATATTATCATGACTTTTAATAGGTATATCTACTAACACCAACATATCCTCTTTGCATCGAGGACGGATATTAGTGGAGGAACAAGTTTGATTATCATGATGATGGAGACTAGGTAAGGTAATGTCAAGAAAGGTTTCGACGATCTCATCTTCTTGTTGTGTTGTGTGATACTCATGATTACTTATTGTGATGTCCTATTATATAGTAAGGTTATGTCTAATAGGAGAGATAAGAGGAGAGAAACAACTTAGGTTTTCAAAACTCTCATCAGTTGGTTCTTCTAGCACTATAATCTCTTCTTCATAGGTGTGAGAGATAATAGGAGAAAAAATGTGGTTATGATTATCCAAGGTTTCTTTCACTAAATTGACCTCTCTTATAGAAGGGAAAATAGGAGACAGATTGATGACGAACAAAAAGAGAGGTGAAAGGACCTCATACTCATATGCACGTAACAAAACTTTCTTACAACACACAATAAGATTTAAAAATAGAAAATGAAATATGATAACTAGAGAATTTTGTAATAAAACATGATGTAATGAGTATTCTACAAAGTTGAAATGTAACAAAGTAAAAGCGAACATGTAAAATAGGAATGCAATATTTCAGATTTCAAGGATGAAAATTGATTGATTATGATATGTAACAATATGAGAATGCAAACTTGAAATTTAAACCATGCATGAAATGAGCTAATTTAAACTAGATCTAATGAAATGAATGTTACAAAAACTTAGCCAACTGATACAAATAGGTAATGGCACCAAAAAAAATCTTTAAAATAGGGTTTTTCAGTTTTGTAAAAGGTAGTTTTAGGGGTGAAAAGGGACTTATTCGCCCAAGGTGGCGAATGAGTCCTAGTGGGGTTTTTTTTTAGAATTTTCAGATCTTTTGATGAATTTTGATGGTCTTTGTACTATATGATGTAGACCTAAGATGCAAATGAAAAATTTCAAATATTTTTAATGATTTAAGATGCAAAAATGCAACTTATATGTACTTTCACTAATGCAAAATTTGAAACCCTAGAATGCAACTTAACTAATGCAATATGCAATGCAAGCTATTTCTAGGATGATGGACTCCAAATAATTTTTTTAAATGAAATTTTACACACAAAGCATCATTATCCTTTAAAAATCAATAAATTCATTCTTTTACATTTTGTTTATCCTTTTGAAATGTTTTCAAGACACATGTTTTGTAGCCCTTCTAGGATTTTTCACCTAAAAGGGTAAAGATTTGGGCCTAAATGCAATGTTACATTAAAATATGGATGTGATGTGGGTGCAATATGCCTAGATAAAGTGACTTAAATGCAAAAAATGAATAAAGGCTATTGATTATGAATACAAAACTAAGAAATGCAAAGTGTTTGAAAACATAGTGTTGTATGCAAAAATGAACTAAAAACATAAACAAACTAAAGAAAAACTTAATGAAATTGAATGGGGTGCACTTGGAAACTGAAAGTAGATCTAGGAAGGTTCTAGAATGTTGTAAAATTTAATGCTAATGGCCACTGGGACTCATTTTCGACAGATGACGAATCAGTCCTGTTTCTAGTAAAATCTACCAAAACATGTTTTAGAATGCTGAGAACTCAAAACTTCAGAAAATATTTGTCTAGCCTGGTAGTGGGACTCATTCACCATAGATGGAAAATCAATCCACCTACAGATTTCTACAATGTCAAAGGTCAACTCTGTGGGTCCTAGTCTGCACTTTTTTGCTTGTTGGGTTGCTGGATTTGAATCTATAGAAAATGGGTTGAAAAGAGTCTTCAAGATCTAATTAGGGTTATGTTGACTATGATGACTTTGCAACACCTTTTTGACACCTTTCTCCTTGATAAACTTTCCTACAATATCTACAAACACACATGCAAAGAGGGGAAAAGGGGTTAAGGGTTAGATTCAAACCCCACTTTGGTAATCAAACCCTATGAAATGAAATGAAATATGAAGAGAATGATAAATAAAAAACATGCAATGTCATAAACTTACCAAACCCTTGATGATGAAATTTGAAGATATGTCAATGGCTGCTCCAAGATGCTTGAATGCTTGATTAAATGATGCTATGATGCTTGAATGAATGCTTAGATGGATCGAATGCAAGGGTGAATGATTAAATTAATGGGGGAATGGATGAATGGGGGTTAAAATGAATAGAAAATCATGTATTTATATATAATTATGCCCCAATTTCTTGAAAATACATCATAGGCCAACCTTAGGTTTTTAGGAATAAAAATCTTCCAGTAATTTGAATTAATTTTGATTTTTGTGCCAAGAAGGAATCATTCACCACCCTAGACAAATGGGTCCCACTCAAGGCATATGAGTGGGTGTTGGGAATTAAGTTTTCTTAAATGATGTTTGTTAGGTTTATATTAAAAAATACACTTAATTAAGGACTATAAGTGCATAAAGGGGCCAAATAAAGCATAAGAAAGGTGTATTTGTTGATGAAAGTCTAGAAAAGCGTGAAATTATGTTACAATACTTTACAACACTTTAAAATAAGAATTGGTAAGTGATAAAAAGGGGGTATGTAAGTGAATTTTGATAAGAAGAGTCTAGAAAAGTGTGAAAATGTCTTTCAACACTTCACAACACCTTTACAAGACATCATAAATTCTTAAAGATTCAAGACCTAATGTGAATGTGTGGGTCACATTACAACATTAAATCAAGGTGAAATCAATCCAAATAAGGAAAAGGAGGAACACAACAAGAAATAGTAAAAGGGTTACTTTTTCTATGTCCACAGTTAGCCCCCACTTTAGTGAGAGGATGAACCTACTTCAAACTCACACTAAAGTAGAGCAATGCATATTAGGAGGGGTCCGAATGTACTAATGCTTGGTAAGATGAGACAACAACAATCAAGAGGGATGATCAAGCCACCAAGATCAAGATCCCATGGAAAACCAAACATAAGCACAAAAGAACACACATGAAAGTGTTGAAAAGGAAAGTTGAAAGTCTGATCAAGCTTCGATATTCTATCCAACTTGTTGTGGATTAGATCTAGGATTTTTTTTTTTGGAAATAAAATGCATACTCACTCTGGGGTGATGAAACTCATGGTTATTCACCTGGTGAGAAAACCCAAGTATACTCACTTTGGGGCCACAAAACTTTTGGTTGTCCACGGGGTGAGAAATCTATAAGGTGGCTATGGGGAAAAGTAATGCCTTAGTGATACAGAGGGAATGTGACTTTAGGAAAAAAAACACAAAATTTCAAGGTCCACAATGATGCACTCTTAAACTCTCCTCTAGGCACCATTAAGGAAATAAGGCTTCAATGGTTCACTTATGATTTATATCCTTCCCTTATGGACCCAAACCCTTGGAATGACCTTAAGGAACACAATTCCACTTTTCTTGAATTATTACAAAGCCCTAAGCCTCTATCTTAGACTTAACCTCTTATCCACCTTGATTAGGCTTCTAGCTAGTGATTGTTTTATGGACTCTTCTCACAACTTTTCCAAATGACTCCCCAAAACAATGACTGGTTCAAATACCCTTTTGGTGTTATATAACATAATCAAACCCTGATGTCTCTTGTTTTGGATCAATCTCTCCAAAATCTATTGTTTCCACAGAAGTAAGGCCTAATTAGCCCTCTTTTTCAAAGCAACCCTACTCAAATCTTGTCCCCTCCTTATGAGAATACCTACAGTGTCTTGAATTGTTTCCAAACTAATTATTTTCAAGGTCTTAGAATCCCATGACACCTTTAAGACCCCTAATCACAAAACCCTCAATTAATCCCTTAAAACTAGGGCTTCTTGGATACTAGCCTTCCAATCACTTCTAGAACCGGTTCTTTCACTTTTCACCAATAAATCAACATGTTTCATCAATCCCAACTCATAAACATGCCCCTTGTTTAGGTAGAACTCCTACTGCTATACCTTAGGCACCATTCCCATGCACCTTGCCTTGTCAAATCACAGTGTACACCTTAGATTCCTTCCTTCCGGCACATTTCCCTATTAGTGCTCCATAATACATGTTAGTTATAATCCATTTCATAGGTTATAGTACATTTCCCTAATTTCATGTTAGTTATATTATACAAAGAACTGATTGATATTACTTATCAAGACGTACAAAGGATTAAATTCACACAACTACAAGTACCTAAAATTCATCCAAATGAACATATCACCAATAAAAAATTAGTAGTTCATCAAGAAAAAACAAAAAAATGCAAGAAAATCTAGAGTTTTTACTCTTTTTTTCTAAAACAGTCCATACAATCATTGCAAAATCAACAACCTTCCATACAAATGACTTCTCCCACTTTGTAAACCCTTTTCCCAACTGTTCCAACCAATTTGGATTAGTTTTATTAAATTATTGTTGTTTAAACACCTAAAACCTACTTACCCACCCAAACTGAAACTAGCCGTTGGATTTCAAAATTTGAATTTCCAACTTCTCATTTATTGATTTCTACTAACTAAAACCCCTCCAAAACTTATTGCACATTACTATTCAACCTTATTTAACATAATTAAAACATTTTATACCTATCTAGACTCCTAGGATACTATTGGTCCTCTTACAATTCATTTTGGTCCTAGGGTCCTTATCAGGACCCTCAGGACTTTTGATCCTACTATTACATTTATCCACTCCAAAGGCCATTATAGGTTTCAAAATGGAATAATTGATTCTTTGAGATGTTTGATAGGTCTTCATGACCCCTGCATCCTCCTGACTCTTCAAGTGACCCTTAAGGAACTTGGGTGCCCTTGCACCACTCAGAATGGGATTTCTCGCTCAATCATACTAAAGTTATACCTCATGATAACTTTAATAAGGTACCAAAAATAAAAATGTCATTTCATGCTTCATGAGACAAGAAAATCTTTGCATGCTTAGAACTCATGAAAAAATGCAATGGCACCACATGCATGCAAGTTGTGTTATGCAAGGTGGACATGTAAATGTAAAATTCAACATGCAAAAGAGATGCTCAAAGGAATCTTGTTTAGTTCATGTGAGGTCTTAACTTAGGGAACATTGTGTCTAATGTCTCCAAGAGAGGACAAATCAACAGATAGAATATTCAAAAATTAGGGGATGCAGTGCATCACATCAAGCCACTAAGAGGAATGCAATATGCTAAGATAGATGATGCTCATGAAGGACATCACACCCAATGTCATCCACAAAGTAAAAAATGCATGTCGTATAAAGTAACAAAAGAACCAAAATAAAAATGCGGAAATGAATAATGCCAATGTATTCCCCCACGTTAAAGGAATTGCTACACACCATTCTATGAGAAATTACTTTAAAGTGGCACATGAAAAATGCAAAAAAGAAACAAGAAATGAGAGCCAACTTGGAAAGCCCCTATGCCAAGTCATACATTTCTGAGTAAGGCTACGTCATGCAAATGAAAAGGAATAAAAAGAAAGAGGGTTTTCCCCAAAGGAACAACGCCAAACACATAAAGGGATCTATGGATTTAGGGTAAGTATGTTCATTGTTGCAATGTTTTGATTAAAGAGAGAGCTTAAATCCATTCATCCTCAGGTCGATAAAGGCAGCAGCGTCCAGTTGGATCAACATCGATTTCATCGATATCGTCACTCTATCATCAAAACTCAAATTAAGATCAACAGCGTTTCAATTATGAGATCCTCATCAAAAGAACCTGGATCAACTGGAAAAAGACTTAAAGACATCTCAAAATTTGCATCATCCCCAAAAGGAAGACACAAACAAAGAAATAGAAAGTAAAATAAAAGGACCTTTTGGGTCAACATGGAAGAGACATAGAGCATCTCTACACTTTGCATCATCCCCAAAAGGAAAACACAAGAAAAAGAAAAAAAGAAAATAAAAGGACCTTTTGGGTCAACATGGACAAGACATAGGGTGTCTCTATGCTTTGCATCATCCCCAAAAGGAAAAAAATATGCAAAAGGCGAAAGAAATGTATGACATATAGAAGAATGAAGGTACAAATAGAGGAATTGCACAAAGAGAGAGAGAACATCAAATGTGACATCCCAGGGGAATGCGATACACACATGCAAATACAAAAGAGAATAAAATGCAAAAGATTAGTAAGGAAAATGCAAGTCAACTAATGAGCAAGTCATCTACCTCCCAATCATGTTCAATGTATTGCAAGGGCGGTTGACTATCCAAAGAGACAATTGCAAGTGTCGAACAAGGGGAAGTACCAGGTTCTACACTTGTTGTAGGAGATTTTTCATTTAAGCTCATGGAAGAGGAAAATAATGTATTGAGATCATTATACACCTTTTAGTCTATTTTAGAGATCTCATCATTGTCATCTAGATTAATTATGATAGGAGGATGGATGGAAATGTCTAGTGAAGGGTGTATTATGAGTTGTGGTTGTTGTATTCGATAATTTTGTTGTGATTGGGGAGGAGGGTCATTATGTATTGCTTCTATCAAATGTAGATGTTGATTTTCTTTGTTGTCTTTAGTTTGTAATTGATGAGCAAGGAGATGATGTCGAAGCCTATGCTCCCTAGCACCTCTATTTTGTTTGAATCTATTTTGAATTTGTATGGGTGTAAGAGAGGGTTGATCCACCATAGGCTCCTTTTCTTCCCAAAGGGGAGGAACAAAAGGAACCATGGGAGGTTGTTCAATCACTTTCTCTTTTACTTTATAAACATTATTTATGTGAGGGGGCATGATGGGGTTGGTTTCATTATCTCTTGGATGTTTGGATGAGGAAGGTGAAGTGTTTATTTTTGGTTGATTTGGAGTTGGTGGTTAGGTTGAGGAATTGTCTCATTGAGGATAGGAATGCTGGAGGTGGATGGGGATTGGTTGCAGAGGGACAATTTGGAAATTTTATTTTCTTTGAACTTTTGATAAGAAATGAAAAAGAAATCTTTGTGAGGTGTTATGGGTTCCAGGGGCTCTAGCCAAAAAGGCTTCTAAGGAGAAGTTTCCTTTAGAAGACAAAGGGTTAAAGCCACTATGGTGAACAATGAATATGTCATTTTCATGTGGAAAATTTAAACATTTGTGTATGACTGAAGGAATAACTTTCATCAAGTAAAGCCATGGATGGCCTAGCCATAAACAAAACTGATACAATTGTGGAATGATGGAGAATGTTACATACACTGTCTTAGGTACTATTTGTAGTGAAAGGATGATTGATCCTATCATAGGGCACACAAAACCATTGTGTGTTTTGATTCATGCTCGTGGTTTATCATAATATCTTGATAAAGATAATGTAATACCAAAAATTCCTCAGTGATTACATTCTTTCCACAGGTGGGATCTATGAGTATCCCATTAGTGGGCTTATCATAAATATGACCATTGGGAAGATTTGGAAGAATATCCTTAGAATAGAACATAATATTAAGAGATTTCTTAGGTTGGCCCTTATGAGGGATAATGTCTATCACTTCTACTAGATAATCCATATGATTAATAGAAGTGGTATGTGGAATAGGATTGGGATGTTCAACAATCGTATGAACATTCATCACATCATTATTTTGAGTTTCACTAGATTTTACGAATGACATAGTATGTTTGGGCATCGAATTGGTGAAAATTTGCAAATTTTGATTAGGTGGGGCAATAGACGGATTTCCTTTAACATTAATATATGAAATGGATAGATGACCAGAATCAATGAGGTCTTGCACTATGTGTTTAAGATGCTTACATTGTTCTATGTCATGTCCATTTTTTCTATGATAATGGAAATAAGCATTGGGTTGAAAGGTTGGAGGCAAAGGTTTGGTTAGATCCAATGGCTTAACAATAGGTAAAGTAATCACCTATTGCTGCAATAGCTGGGTCATGGTGTTCTGAAGAGTGTCTAGTAAAGGTGTAAACTATCTCTTTGGATCTCCATCAGTAAAAGGTATAATGGATTTAACAACTATTACTTGGTTTTTGACGGGTTGAGGTGGTTGTGGAGGAGGGAGGTTGAATTGTAAGAACCCTTTGTTTGGTTTTCAAAATGGTTGTGAATTGTTTGAAGTGCTAGGTTTATATTTTTTAGTTCAGTTAGTATTGGAATTAGCATTGCGACTACTAATTGAATTGTGATAGTCACAAAGGGATATACATAAATGCATCGAAGAGGGAAATTTCATCATGGTCAATTTATCTTGGATGTGATTTTATAAATTTTCAATGAACATCTTTTGGAGATGTGGATTAGGAACTTTGACATCAATTTTGGCATAGAGTGACTGATAGTGTGAGATGAAATTGGTTACTTTTTCATCCATATTTTGTTTACATCTCATTAGATCAGCCAATGTCTTTTTGGGAGTCATGTGCACTTGAAAATGATTTATAAATGCATCAACTAGTTCATTGAATGAATGAATTGAATTATTTGGTAAGAATGAAAACCACTCCAAGATAGTGTCTTTTAAGCTCCTCATAAATAGTTTGGCTAATAGTTTATCATCAAGAACAAAGTCACTGCATAAGACTATGTAAGCATTAACATGATTAGTAGGATTTCATTCCCTCCATATATACTTCTCAAATCTAGGTATCTCAATTCCTTGTGGAATTAGTGTTCTTAATATTTCCAAAGATAATGGGCTGCTACAGACATAATAGGTGGTTGGAGAATTTTGACTTTGACTTATGGTGGATATTTGTTGTTGAATAGAGGAAATGGTTTCGAAAAGTTGCGTGATGAGAGGATCAATGTAAGTGGCATGAGGTGGAAGAGATAATGGTGATGGAGTGTATGCAGTGGTAGGGAAAGTGAATTTAATGCTAATAGATGGTATGGTGGAAGATTAGAAAAATTTTGATGCCACATAAGAATTAGGAATGCTAGTAGGAATAGTCGAGGAAGGAATCACATTGCTAACCTGTTGCATTGTGGTTGTGACTTGCGATGAAGTGTAGGTGGGTATGGATGCTACGGTTGAAGGGGGAGGAATGTGAGGTCATTCTTGACTAACCAAAATGTTTTCTGGTTGAGATGTACTATAGGTGGAAAGAATTTGTTTATGGTATATCTCAACAATTTGTTTCATAACATCTAACCCTTCATTACATTCAAGCAGATGATAGATTTTGTCGATAGTAGGAATTGTGGTGGTTGAAAAGTTTTTAAGAACATGTTTTATTTCAAATGTGCTAGAAGCTCATGAAATTTAATGATGTTTTCTTTCATGTAAAAGCATTTCAGGTTAACCAAAATTTATCCAAAGATTTTGGCACCTAAATGCTTTATACTCCTAGTGTTTTCCACCTAAAAGGAGAAATAATTTGGGGCAAAAATTTAATGTTACATTCAAATATTAATGTAATAGGGATGTAATGTGCCTATATGAGATTATATAAATGTAGAAAACTAAAGAAAGATATTGATTATTAAGTGAAAACTAAGGAAATGCAAGTTGTTGGAAAACACATTGTGATATGCAAAAAGACCTAGAAATGAAGGTAAACTATAATAGAAATGGATGAAACTGAATGTGTGCACTTGAGAACTTTCTAGAGATTGGAAATGGCTTCTGAAATGTTACTTATGCTAAAATTTTGTCTTACTGGGACTCATTTGCCATTCTGGGTGAATTAGTCCTAGATTTGGGAAACTATTTTAAAGCCCATTTGAGACAAATGGGTATCCAAAACTATAGAAAACCCTATTTAGGATTGGAAATGGTACTCATTTGCCACTAATGGTGAATCAATACACTTTTAAATTTTTGAAAATCCAAAAGTGGAAATAGAAGCCCTCGGTCTGCTCTTCGGTTCCTCACAAGTGTTCATCTCTGAAAGTCTGATTTCCAACATTGTAGTTGACTTTTAGTTGATATTTTGACTTTTTCAACAAGTATATGTCTTTAAAAAATTTACAAATTGATCTTTAATGATTTCAAAGTCTTCAAGATGCCTAAATCTACAAATGCACAAGAAGAGAAGGAGAAAATATTGATTGTTAAGGCATGGGGGTTTGCCTTGGTCAAACACCTTTGTAGGTAATTAAACCAAAATGAAGAAATAATGTAATGAGGCATGAAACAATGGATTTAGTACCTTTCCACGATGATTGACATTGTATTTCTACAACAAAAGATGAAGATTTTTCCCTTGAATGTTTGAAAGATGATCTTGAATGACTTGGAATGTAAAAACCTTAGCTTGCTTGAGAAGAATAATGAATGATGAGTGAAGGGGAAATGAATTGGTTAAGATGATTATGAATTATGGTTTTGAGACTTGTATTTATAGGAAATCCATCTATTTTACCTATTAATTTGATCCCTAAGGTTGACATGAAAGAAAATAAAACTTAAAATCCAACTTTTCCCTCTCAAACCCTTAAAATGACATAAATGGTACTCATTCACCATCAAGGGTGAATGGGTCACACCTAGATGGGACTAATTCACCCCTAATGGTGAATGGGTCCCACAGGGTCCATTTTTCTAGTTGGAATGTCAGGAAATAAGGAATTTAGGTTTATACAATGATTTAGTTAGGTATTTGGTCAAATTATTCCTTGGGATGCACAATATGGGGCCATAGGGGCATATTGATGATGATGTAAAGGTTAGTTAGGGATTTGGACACAAAATTCAATGTGAATGTGTGATTAAATACACTTTACAACACTAAAATGAGATCCACATAGCCTAGAAAGGCGCAACATCCAATGTGAATGTGTAAAATATATTACAACACTAGATTAAAGTTAAGTTTAATTTACAAGCCTTCTAAATTAATGCGATAATTCCATTAAATATATTTTATAAGGGGAAAAATATGTTTGTTAGACTTATATGTTTAATAAGAGTCTAGAAAAGTGTGAAAGTCATTTACAACACTTTACAACACCTTTACAAGACATTGTTAGATGCATTTTATTTTGTTTGCAAGGGTCCAAAACCTAGTGTGGATGTGAAAAACACTTCACAACACCAAATCAAGGCCTCATTAAGTCCAATTTGTCATCAATTATTTCCAAATCAAGCAAGTAAAAAGGGATACTTTTTTGTTTCCACAAACATAAACTCTCCAACTTAGCCTAAACTTTCTTGGTGGTGGTTTATTTCAAAATATTTAGAAGCATTCAATTAGTAAGGAAAAACTAAATGATACTCCTTACTATTTTGACAAAAATTGGTTAGTATTCATCTTTCATTCCAAATCATTTTTGATTCACCATTAAAATTGATTTATCTTTGTCAACAAGAACATCCTCCATATTGAGATTCCAAATATCATAGTTTGTCCATTGGAACTCTTAGTGTTTTCCAAATTTATTTTTTAAAATAAAGTTTAAATGAAATAAAATCCTTCTTCAATAAATAATAATATTAATTATTCACTAGTCAAAAAATTAATGAGTTGGTTAGAATCTAATGCCATATGAAAGGAAATATACAATATTTTCCTACTTCATGATTGTGAAGTATAAAAAAATATTAAAAAATGAATATTAATAAAATAATAATACACAACTCAAAAAGATAGAGATAGACATAATATATCTTAGGAAAATATTTTTTAGAGAAACACCTACCTCTAGAACACAAATTTATTATTATTAAACAACAATAATTAAAACTTAGCCTTAATATTAGAGCTTCACATGAGATTAACACTATCAAATCTAGAGGATTTTAGTAGTATATAAATATAAATAATATGATATGTAATATATTCATCTCAATACCTTAATTCATAGTCCAAGGAGACCTAGGAACCCATAAATGGCTTTCTAAATCATCTGCAATTGGTAAAAATTCAACAGGTATATTGGTTAGTCCAAAAGAAACTCCTTCCAAGATAGATGTAACTTTGATTTTGACTTGTTTGACCCCTATGGAAATGTTGTCCTAGTGTAACTCCCAAGTAATACAAAATGAGTAAATAATCACATTTACATGCACCAAGCATGATTATAAATAGCTAGTCAAAGATGGTAGTCATAGTTCACCATGTAGCCATTGGATTAAATGAATTTACAATTTTATAAATATGCTAGACAACTGACATGTGCTAGAGAGTATAAACTATGAAATATCATGATTCCACCCAAGTGGAATACATTTTTCCATGCGAGAATAATTATTTATTAATTTATAAATATTAAATAATTATGATAACCTAGGACTTGCAAGCTATACAAGACACACAATCCCCTAGTCTCAACAAAAAGAGAAATAATTTGATAATAATTTGAAAAATAAGAACTAACATAAATTCTAAGAAATATCAAGAATCTCAAAGTAAATTTAGTGATTGAGTGAATCCATGTATAAGTGATATGAATCTAATTGATGTAATCATCAAGGGAGGAGGTGTAAGGTCCTTCAATTTATTCTAGTCAATTATTAATACTAAAATATAGTGAGAAACATCCAAGTCACTATTGCCAAATAGGCTTAATATAAGGCACCTATTTGGCCAATATAAGTAATGAGAATGTGATTTAGACCCTATGGAGACATTATAATCATATTCATTCAACATATCATTAGTAACATAATATGACCCCTCTATTTGGTCACACACATAGGATGAAAGAAGTTGGATGCGATAAAAATAATTAAATGTTAAATATATCATTGTGAGAAAACTAATGTTGAAGCATATATTCGAGTAATGAGAAATCAACATCAACTCAAAATTATTATTTTTAATTTTTTTTTTATCTTTCTAGGTGCAAAGGAGGAACTACTATATTATAGAAATTTAAATTTAAACTTTAACCTCCCAATTCTATAAAATTCAAGCCATAAAATTGTGAAAGAATTTGCTTGTTGCACGATTCAAAGCAAAATAATGAAAACACCCAAATTTCATAGAATGAAGGGCTTGTAGAGTTAAAATTTAATGGAAGATCAATTTCAATTAGATTCTTGGCCAAACACATAACACTTACTATTCCAATATAAATCACTTTGCAATCAAAACTAACCCTTGAACATAGTCTTTGTAACCAAATCAATAATTTACAAACATGTGTATAAAGAATACACTTTACTTTATTAATGGACAATGCAATCATGGGTTTCCTCTTACTCATCCACTATCTAAGTCACTTTTCCAATTTGCATCAACAAATAATTTTATTTTTAAATAATTTCCCACACCCTAATAACACTATGAATATTGGTAATAATTAATTCTTTATAAATATATAAATACGCTCATAGCACAACTCTTGTGCTCTTTACCAAGGTTAATTTATAAACATACTAATAAATCCAATTTCTTGGAAAATATATAATTAAATACAAAGCATTGCATATACTAGAATACAAAAAAATATCATAAGGTGAACTATACATGTCCTAAAAAATAGTCATCAAAATTATAACACATATCCAATCAAATTTGAGTTCTTAAAAATAAAAAATTCTCACTAGTTTAAAATTGTGCATAGTAAACCACCACCAATATAGTGTCACTATATTTAGTTCTATTGAGCCAAAGCTTTATATAAACTTAGTCCCCACTAGTTTCCATTCCAAAGGTAATTTTTCTACTCCCAAATCTCTAATGTCAAATAACTAGTTTGAGTGCAATTTTGCCTTGTGTTTTTGGTCTAAGAAAACTTCCTTTCATTTTATGGTGTGTTTAGTTAAAATATATTAGTATTGGGTTATGAATGAGTCCTACTTAATGATATGTAATCCCTTTGAATATTGCACCATTATTATGGTATTATGAATTATCTAGTTAAGTAAGAAGTAATAAATTTGATATTTGTATACTTATGTATTAAAATATTGCAATACAAGTTCAAAAATAGAGAGAGGTAGGTATAGAGAGAGGGGTAGGGTAGGAGAGGTAGGTAGAGAGAGAGTGAGAGAGAGGTTGGGTGGGAGAGGTAGAGGGATGAAGAGAGAGAGGGAAGGAGGGAGATAGGGAGAGACAGGGTGCGAGGGATGGAGGGTGGGAGAGAAAGAGGGAAGGAGGCAGATAGGGAGATGTAGAAAGAGAGGGGTATGCTATGAGGGATAGAGGGAGGGAGATAGGGAGAGGTAGGTAGAGAGAGGTGAGGT
>VDFB02086700.1:0-22491 GCA_007258455.2 Sequoia sempervirens | reverse complement strand
TGATGAATACTAAACAAAGGATGAAAATCTTACCCCATATAAGAAACTAATAGAGAGTCTCAAGGAATTCTTTATTGACATCACATTTGAGCAAATACTAATGGAAAACAATATAGTAGCTGATGCTATGCCACAACCGAATCACTACTAGATATCCCATGCAATGTCAATATACATGAATTTATGGTAAAGAAGCTTCTCATAGCAGCTTTCAAGGTCCCAAATCAGACTTTGTGTGTGAAATCATTGGTCCTGGTGATCCTTGGTACCATGACATATACACCTACCTAAAAATATGAGTCCTCCCTAGTGACATCACCCCAAAACTCAAAAGAACCTTAATTAAGAAGTCATCTTGTTTCATTATCTTAGGTGACACCCTATATCATAGAAGTATCGAGGAAACCTTCTTGTGATGCCTTAATGACAAGGAAGCTTTAACTTGTTTAATTGAGGTACATGATTTTATTTGTGGTTCGCATTCTAGTGGTATGACCTTGACCAAGAAACTATTGAGGATTGGGTATTACTGGCCTACGATGGAGAAGGAAGCTCATGATTATGTCTGAAGATGTTTGCAATGTCAATAACATGGGTACATATCTATGCACTAGCTTAGGAGCTCCAACCGATTATAACACCTTGGCCCTTTTCACAATGGGAACTTGGTCTCATTGGAAAAATCACTCCCACCTCATGTAATGGATACAAGTTCATTATCACCATAACATATTACTTTACAAAGTGGGTATAGGCCATCCCAATGACCTACATTGCAAGGAAGTAAATCTCCAAATTCATCCTAAACTACCTCATTTTTTGTTGCAGTGTCCCACAAGCCCTTATCTCAGATAACTAGACACCTTTCAAGAACCACGATGTTTGAGAGCTATGCCAAAATTTCAATATCCAAAATCACTTCTCCACCCCATATTACCCCCAAGGTAATGACCAAGCTAAGGCTACCCATAAAACCATCCTAAAAATCCTAAAGAAAATAGTCAATGAAGTTGGTCATGACTAGCACCTATAGCTAAATCCCACCTTATGGGCCTATCGAATGAGTATCAACACACCGATAGGTGCAACCCCTTTCTCCCTATTCTATAGATCAGAATCCATCCTTCCCATTGATATTGAGATCCCATGCTTAAGAATATCATTGTAGAATCTCATTACTAATGAAGAATATCAGGTGTCATAGTTGAACGAGCTAGAACTACTAGATGAGTAACACATGGATGCCTTGAACCACTTGCAGGTCTACTAGAACGGTATCAAGTGAAGCTATAATTAGAAGATTAGGAGCCAGAGTTTTAAAGTTAGAGAGCTTGTATTGAAGGAGAATCAAAAGAATGTGTTGAATCCAGACAACAAGGGAACGTTTGAACCCAATTAGTTGGGACCCTTCATCTTCACAACAAGCTACAAATTAGGATCATATCAGCTATCTACACTTGAACGTGAACCTCTATAGGAGCCTATCAATAGCTTCGATCTCAAAAAAAATTATGCCTAAACTTTCAAGGTATAAATTCAAAAAATCCAAAAAATCCAAAAATATTAAAAATCCAAAAAAAATAAGAAAAAGGATTGCAAACAATAAAGAAAAAAATTGTCCTCTAGTGAAAACCACTTCGATGGTGCTTTGGGCAAGTACCTTGGTGAAAACATGGCAAAGAGGTGCCTTGTGTAAATAAATCACTTTCCATTCTCCATGGATTCTTTGGATTGTTTTGCATCACCTTCTATCACTTTCCATCACATTCACCCATCGCATTCCATTGATCCTTTTTACACCCATTTGCATCCACATCATAGCTTGAACTTGTGTGGTCACACCCACAAAAGGATATAAAAGTCACAGAAAATCCTAACCTGGGAATTGTAAATTCTAGCAGGCGACTAACATCTTATTATGGTCGTTCATTTACTTTGTCAAACCAGGGAACATATACTTGAAATGAAGCGGCACTGTATGTGCACTAAGAACTAGTTTCAGTCACAATTTACCAAAAATAAATGCGTGAAAGGAACTCTACTTATGCTACAAGAATGTAATGTGAAGCCTTCTAAACTCAATCAAAGTAGAAACCATAACAAATACAACTGAGAAACAAACTATGAACTGGCCTTATGTTGTAGGAACAAACACAAGGATGGATTCCCAATGCTGCAGGAACAATATAAGGCTGAGTTTCCACTGAAACTTCAAGAATGAAATCTAACTTATGATCAATAGAAAATAAACAACTAACTAACTAACTATAGATACTTACTAAGTGGGGCCCCTTAGCAAGCATCAACTAATTATGCAAGAATTGAACTCAGAACTTCATCAGCTGTTATTCATAAACTTAGAATGGTATACATTGTTCTACTCATATGAAAACTAACACAAAAATCTATCTCTTCTCATAGTACTAACTCTTACATATTTTGCTTCTTATTATCATACTAACTTTTACATGCTATCCTTTCTATGCTTGTCATGCTTTCTCACTTGCGCAGGAGAAACACTTATTTAAAATAGAAAAGCAACTAACTACCTAACTCTGACAGAGAAAGACGTGGACATAAATGAATCATGAAACTAAGGAACATACTTCTCATAAATGAAAACATATCCGTTCAACACGATCCAGAGAGAATTTAGCATTCCACTCTTCCAGATTAATGATCATTTAAGTTTCTTCCCAACAACCCAAACAAAGAGTCTTCGCTGGAACAACTTCCTTGACATCATGCAGGAAATGGACTTTACTGTAGGGCTGAGATCTGCTACGCTTGACTCGTACATGCTCCCTTCAACAACTTGCGATGCACAAGGTGACAGAGGCAAAAGAAAGCATGCATGGAAAACAACACAATACATTCATTAATCAAATATTAAATCTATCCCATTATTCAAAAACCATATGCATTATATCAGTCATTTAGGAAGTCAAACAGGGTAATTAATAAGACTCATGGAGATGTTAGGCTGCAGGAATGTAGGAATGTATTGCTATAGGATACTACCCATTTTAGATAAAAAAGTCTTTAATAAGAGTTAAAAAATCCATTAGTAGTAAAAGTAGAGATATTAAAAATAGATCATGATACTCAAATTATGAGCATATCTTGACCTCATCATTGTGTTTGTATCATGTTCCCTCCTAGTACTACTTGGTACATTCCTAAGGTCAATTTGTCTTTCCTTTATTGAAGTAGTGTATCACATCATGTTGGGGGCATGTTCTTATACCTACATTGGATCGAATTCATGTATATTCTTAAAATCTTCCTTAAAATCAAAAAATCCAAAACATTCAAAAAATTAGAAAATCCAAAAACATTTAGAAAATCAGAAAATCCAACATTAGAAAATAAAAAAAACCCAAAAACATCCAAAAAATGTCAAAAATCTAAAAACAAGTCAAAAAGTTAGAAAAGTCAAAAAAATAGAGTTGTCAAGTCAAACTACGGGTCTCTGAGCTTGAATGTAGGAAATGCCAACATTGATGTGCCCTCAAGACACATTAGGTCAGTTCTTTAGGAGTCCCTCACAATAAACTAACAATCCATATGTTCATATCTCGTCAATAAATGACTCTATTTCAGTCAAGCTATGGGTCTCTGAGCTTGAATGTAGGCAAGGCCATCATTGATTTTCCCCCAAGAAACATTAGGTCAGTCCTTTAGGAGTCTGTCACAATAAACTAACAATCCATATGTTCATATCTCATCAATAAATGAGTCTATGTTAGTCAAACTACGTGGTATTTGCATGTATAACGTAGGCAAGGCTAATCTTTGATCAGCCCCATAGGCCCCTAGGTTAGGTTCTTGGTCAAAATCTCAAAAAACACAAAACATTATAAAATTTGAAAATCAAAACATCTGTAAAAAAACCTCAAAAATACCAAAAAAATAGCCTCAACATTTCAAAAAAACCAAAAACATTCAAAAAACCCAAAATCATCTATCTTGTTTCATGTTCATCCACAATAAACATCCACTCACAATAAATCAATCGTCACCTTCAACCTTTGGTAAAACAATCAAAAATAGGTATGGGAAATTGAAAGTGAAAACTCTAACATCAAGGTCTCAAGTCTCGGTCAGTAGGTAAAAAAATTGGTTAAGTCTTGGTATCAATAGCCCATCATCCCATTAGTCTCAATATCATCTGATAACATCATATCCTAGGATGCATCCTTCCTACAATGAACATCAACATCAGACCTCACCATAGTTTAGTCTTTGCTAGAGGTACGAAGAACATTGACTTGTTTGTGTACTTGAACTTTTCTTACGATTTATCTTATTGCACCTATCCCCATGACCTCTCGAGGATGTCTATCTAAAAATATTTTGAGAGAAAGGAATGGGGCATTGATCATTATCTTCTATCTATTGTGCTTGTTGGATATTCTTGCAATATAACCTTGGTCATGCTTACTTTGTTAGTTTTATAGGGAGGGTGTTTTAGAGGTCTTGTTGACTATTAAATAGAAAGGTTTTTCTTTTCTATATTTTGGTCTGAGATGTTTGAAATATCTAAGGTACATCTTAATAAGGTTTCATATGCCAGGTGTGAATAGGGATACTCCTATCTGATTTTCAAGTCAAATTCCATCTCACTAGGTACAACACCATCTTGTCTTTCTATACCTTGGTGCATCTTATCTATGTGTGTTATCAAAAATAAGGAAAGAAATTCCCTTTGTTTCCCAATCACTGGATAAGCAAAAAATCATCATCAACATCATCATATCTAATAAAGTCTCAACAAATTATAGACTTATTAGACTTTTGTATCATCTTGAACTCAAGGGTTGATCCCTCTTTCTTCTATCCTCTCCATATACTAATACTAACATGGTATCATGACATTTAGAAGTATGATATATATCTACATCCATCCTACATCCACAAACTATCAACATTCTGCATAGTCATACATATCATCATAATAGGAAACATCATTCATCTCACATTCATTGCATCATCATTTAAGACATTTGGGATAATTATATAGATGTGTTATTCTTAGCATCTTAATTTATCTAATTTGTATCATCATTATCATATAGATCTATTGGTCTAACCATCCATACATCCATCTTGAACCTCTTTATCATGAGATTGACCCTAAAATCAAACTTTTCACTTGATCTCTCGAGGGGGAGGTGTACCAACATACTTATTTCCACTGGGGCAACAATAGGGCATCCAAAAAAATCTATAAATTTTTGAATTTCAATCTCGGCAGTGTTATTATTTGAACGAACACAACTGGTACGCTGCTTCAAAGTGGGGAAAAATGTAGATGCTCCAATTAGCATCATTTTGATTAATTCACTAATGTTCATCCGATTTGATGAAATAAATCAATTTATTTAGTTAAAGTCCTAAAAGTCCTCTCATCTAATTTAATAAATCAAATTATTTAAATCAAATGTCAAATCCCCTAAAAATCCTCCAAGTTAATTAATTATGAATTAATTAAAGTTCCTAATCCTAATTACCTATTCTCCAGCTTTTGACTCAACCTTGGGGTGGGTGCATGAAGTTGGTCGCACTTTTGTGGCCAACTCAATTTTTTTTTTTGGAAAGATATAACACGCTCGCATTATAATGCAAGTGCGTTATGTGATTTTGAAAGAAAAAAATGGTGAAATGTGTATCATTTTCTTTTTACTATTTTTCAGCTTTTCCCATGGCCAAAAACCCTCATTTTAACGCTCGTGTTCTAGGAGGAAGGATCTCTACAAATTTCATCAAGAATAGTTGGATTTTGTTTGCAAATATGGCACCATGATGATGAAGAGATGTGGGAGGTAAGTATTGTTTGCTATTTGTTAGTTTGAAATTTATTTTGATTGTTTTTTTAAAAATTTGTAGGAAGTCCTACAAATCCTCAACAAGAAGAGGAGGTAAATCCTCAATAGAAAAATCCTCAACAAAATCCTCAATAAAATCAACCTCAACAACAAAATCAACCACCCTACCATTCTCTCAATTCCCTCCTAGCACTCAAGAAAATTTGAGGAGTCAAATTGAGAACAATAGAAAACAACTTGAGGATCTTATTAGTAGGTTGAGTGATCCAAATGCTTCAACCATAGGAAGAATGCTTCTAGAAAATTCATTGAAAGACATGTTAAAAAATGTAGATGCAATCACCCAACAAATATTTGGATGGCAAGATAGGAGGCAGATAGTCAGGGCATATTATACAGACAAATTATCATATAAACAAGTAAAAGATTCAAAAATTACTAAAGGTGATTTGTGCTCTCTATTCACTGACCCTAAAACAAATCAAAATATTACCCTCAATGCAAAGAGGTTTCCTATTCATTGGTGCCACCACCAGGAGATTAATAACCATTTTTATGAAAGATGGTATATGGTCTTTAATTACCCACCGTGCAATAATTGTGAAGTCCCCTAATATTTTCTTAGGAAACTATATAGTGAGTTTGTATTGAACCAAATCCCAAATTATTTTGATATGAGGGAGTTCCAGGGGAGAGGTGGGGGGTCAACTCAGGATAGGCCCGATGCACAGTCAGATCCTACGCGGAAAGGGATATGACCTCTCGCTAGGCCACCTCATGAGTAGATTGTGATGCCTACCATTGCCAAGGAGAGTGCCAACATAGAGACATTGCAGGTGATCGCAACTTTGACCTAGAGTGTCATCCATTGCACTAGCCCTATTGTACAATGCCATCTAGGGGAGTCTTTAGGTGGTGGCCTTCAAACCCATGTGTGTCAATCTTGTGGGGTGACTTGTTCGTATGACCCTACCGACACTCAAGAGGGTGCTACACAGGATCCATATGCATCTACGAGGATGGAGAGGACGGCTGACATTTTGCATGATGCTTATGGCATTGACACTTAGGTAAAATTTAGCATGTTCATTGAATTTAATTTATTAAATTTCTATTGTAAAATGCAAGATTAACTAATTTAGTTTTATTATTTTAATAAAATTGAAGGGTCACAGTGTAGAGATTGGATACACCAGTCATCCACCTACTTATTTTTGTAGTACACCTATTGGTGGGGTATGTAAAGTTAGTAAACAATTATAAATTTATTACATGTGTTAATAGCATTATTTTACGAATGGTATTTTAATATGTGATTTTGGATGTTGAATAGGGTACTGTTGGAGGTTTCAAGGAAACACCTCCAAGTGCTAGTAGATTTGATCAAACATTCATGGAGGTAATATAGAATTTAAAGAGAACATAAGTTTAAATGAATTCTAAGTTTAATAGATTTGTGTAGTTTATATTCATATTGTTGGTTATGTTGCATTACACATCATCCAAACTCAAAGCATTACTTCAAATTCAATAACTAATAATCAGAAATATATTTGTTTAATACTTGTACTCAAAATTTTGTTCATTAGATCTCATACACTATAAGTCATCACATGGATCACTATTGTAACTTTTTTGTGATTGAATAAAGAGTTGTTTTATTTTAAGATGTTGGTGACAAAAACACCACCAAACTTTACGAGGGAAATGGATATTGGTGTTTCCTCCACTATACAATCCTTGATGGCTTTGATAGGGGAGGTATGAGGAAAATTACTAAATTTCAATTTACATTCATTGTTATAGATGAACTAGTTCTAGTGAAAAATCAAACCATTATTGATTCGTAGTTTAATTCCTATTTGGATGGTTTATACAAGGCTTGAGCATGCCTAAGCATCAGCGTGCAAATATTTCCATCGAGGAGAGTGATCGTGAGATGGCCGTAAGTGATTATTTTGCTAAATATATTAATTTTTATAATGTAATTTCTATATATTAATGTCTTTACTTCTTATTGTAACAGCTGAAACTTAACCAGGAGCTAAACACTAGGAGGAGCAGTGGAGTAGTCCTCGAGCATAAAGAAATGGGTGACAAACTTATCACCATCGGATCGCCCAGCAAAGGGAAAGAAAATTGTATTTGAACCAGAGCATGGAGAGAAATGAATTTTGAATGCACAGAGCCCTTTGTTGTATGCCTACATGGCAATTTTGTACATATTTTGTATTGGATATATTTGACATTGAATGCCTATATGGCATTCTCGTAAGCCTATATGGCTATTTTGTAACTATATTTTATACTTATATCGACATATATTGATGTATGCGTACATGGATATTTTCTTAATACAAATCTTTTTTATTGATGGTGTCCATATTTGCAAATTATAAATTCATGGTTCAATAGATATGATTTATGTGTATTCAAGCATGTATACTTTACAACCTATGCACATATACTTTTTGACTTACGTCTGAACATCAAAAACTGTGAAAATTTATGTGTTTGGTAGTCAAATGTAAGCCAATTTTCCAATTATTAGTTCTTTCATACTTGATCTTATGGACTTATTCCTTCCTAGCACATATTGTGAATATTTCTCATTTGGTGCAGAAGACAGATTCCTCATTTTTAAACCACTCATAGCAAAGAGATTCACAATAAGACTTTAGCATTGGGACACTACTCCATACTTTTCTTTTCTAGACCATAAAGGATTGAAAATTCTTAATTTGATGCAATGATAGTCGTGAGATGAGAATTTATATAACCATGCCTATTTTGAATCTTCGCATCTAATACTGCATCGACAAGAACTTAAGAAATGTTACTTAAGAGTGTTAGGTTTGATAGGCCTTCTCTTCCCAAAGGGAGGAGAACTTGCATCTTGAATTTTGAACAAAATTTTAAGAAGAAAACATTTTACCTAAAAGCTTCAAACCTAGATGACATATTTAGCTGAGTCTATCTTGAAAATTATCAATGCGTTCAAACTCTAAAGGAGATTCTCCCTGAAAAGAAAACTTTAGCCTTTTTCCCAAGGAAAGAAATTGCAACAAGTTGCATGTGATTTATCTTATTTCTTTCTCACAGTTCCTGGTCAATCATTAAGTAGCTCGGGATAGTTATGTTCCAGGCAAAGGACACCCAAAACCGTTGAGATTTATTTGTACAATACGTAAGAAAAAGGTTTTGGCTCTTTCTGATATAAATATTTATATACTATTTTCTTGTTGCCTTCCACATAGAAAAATGTTCACACTTTTCAGATTGATCAATGATCAATAATGGCTGATTGTAAACACTTGACATTTTTATGTTTGAACTTTAATTTATAATTTTGTATCATGAAATTTGAGTAGATCACTAATATTTTAATATTTCACTATGAAAGTGGTAGTGTATTTTTGCTATGTTATTTGACTATTAATATGGTGGTGTATTCTGAACTTGATTACTGCTGCAAATATGTATATATTTCTGATTTTTATATGTTTTTGTATGACTAAACCCAAAACGAACCCAACTCCAAAAAAAATAATTCTCGAATCACAACTGTACCTAACCCGGTCCCGAACTCCAAACCAATCCCAGAACTTAGTAAAAAATAGATTTTGTAGCTTATATTCATAACATTGATTACATTGCATTGCACATCTTTCAACTAAAAGCATTGCTTCATATTTCATAACTAATAACTAGGATACCGATAGATGACAAAATTTCAATTACAATATATAGTTTTTTATAAAGTCAACCTAAGCAGTTATGCAATTACTTCACATTGCATAACTAATAACTAGGAGCAGCTGCCAATTGCATTTGCTTGTCATGGCACTCTATGAGACCACATTTCTTTGAGGCATTTTTCAAAACAATTCCACGCTTCTTGTCTATACTACCACATTTTTCATACATGTCTACCAAAGCATTTTGTCAAATAGTTCAAGTGTTGCTCTTGTTGCTATGGCTAAAAGCCTAAAAACAAGTAAGCTTTAACAAGCTATGGATGCTTGGAAAAAATCTATCAAAATCATAATAGTATAATATCAGATATATGGTGAACTTTTTGAGAGGTCGTGTTCAAGACGAGGTCTCATGATTGAATGCCATGACAATCAAATGCTTTTGATTGTCATGGCATTAAACAAGGTCATGAGACCTCATTTCTTTGAGGCATTTTCTCAAAAAGTTCACTGCCTTGTCTATGCTAACACATTTTTCATACATATCTATCAAAGCATTTAGCCAAAAAGTTCATTTCCTTGCTGCTATGGCTAAAAGCCTAAAATAGGTGCTTTCGAACAAGCTACATGGATGCTTAGAAAAAATCTATCATAGCATAATAGTAAGCAATAGAATAGACAAGGGAATGAATTATTTGAACAAAATGCCTCAAAGAAATGTGGTCTCATGGTGGTGGAATGCCATGACAAGCAAATTGTTGTGGATTGTCATGGCATTCCATCACCATGAGACCACATTTCTTTGAGGCATTTTTTCAAACAATTTTCTACCTTGTCTATGCTACTACATTTATCATACATGTTTACCAAAGCATTTTATCAAAGAATTTGCTTCCTTGTTGCTATGGCTAAAAGCCTAAAATACGTGCTTCCAAAAAAGCTATGGATGCTTGTGGAAAAAATCTATCAAAGCATACTAATAAGCAATAACATAGAAAAGGCAGCAAACTGTTTGAAAAATAGCCTCAAAGAATTGTGGTCTCATTGGTGATGGAATTCCATGACAATCCATAGCAATTTCCTTGCCATGGCATTCGTCATGCCATTCCAACACCATGAAACCACATTTCTTTGAGGCATTTTTTCAAAGAGTTCATTGCCTTTTCTATGCTAACACATTTTTCATACATGTCTATCAAAGCATTTAGCCAAACAACTCATTGCCTTGCTGCTATGGCTAAAAGCCTAAAACAGGTGCTTTCGAACAAGCTATGGATGCTTAGAAAAAATCTATCATAGCATAATAGTAAGCAATAGCATAGACAAGGGAATGAACTTTTTGAAAAAAATGCCTCAAAGAAATGTGGTCTCATTGTGGTGGAATGCCATGACAAGCAAATTGTTGTGGATTGTCATGGCGTTCCATCACGATGAGACCACATTTCTTTGAGGCATTTTTTCAAACAGTCTATTGCCTTGTCTATGCTACTACATTTATCATACATGTTTACCAAAGCATTTTATCAAACAGCTTGATTCCTTGTTGCTATGGCTAAAAGCCTAAAATAGATGCTTCCAAAAAAGTTATGGATGCTTGCGGAAAAAATCTATCAAAGCATACTAATAAGCAATAGCATAGAAAAGGTAGCAAACTGTTTGAAAAAAATCCTCAAATAAATGTGGTCTAAATGGTGACAGAATGCCATGACAATCCATAGCAATTTCCTTTTCATGGCATTTGTCATGCCATTCCATCACCATGAAACCACATTTCTTTGAGGCATTTTTTCAAAAAGTTCACTACCTTGTCTATGCTAACACATTTTTCATACATGTCTATCAAAGCATTTAGCCAAACTATTCATTGCCTTTCTTCTATGGCTAAAATCCTAAAATAGACCTATGCTTTCGAACAAGCTATGGATGCTTAGAAAAAATATATCATAGGATAATCGTAAGCAATAGCATAGACAAGCGAATGAACTGTTTGAAAAAAATGCCTCAAAGAAATGTGGTCTCATGGTGGTGGAATGCAATGACAAGCAAATTGTTGTGGATTGTCATGGCATTCCATCACCATGAGACCACATTTCTTTGAGGCATTTTTTCAAATAGTTTGCTGCCTTGTCTATGCTACTACATTTATCATACATGTTTACCAAATCATTTTATCAAATAGTTCGCATCCTTGTTGCTATGGCTAAAAGCCTAAAATAGGTGCTTCCAAAAAAGCTATGGATGCTTGTGGAGAAAATCTATCAAAGCATAGTAATAAGCAATAACATAGAAAAGGCAGCAAACTGTTTTAAAAAAAGCCTAAAAGAAATGTGGTCTCATTGGTGATGGAACACCATGACAATCCATAGCAATTTGCTTGTCATGGCATTCGCCATGCCATTCCATCACCATGAAACCACATTTCTTTGAGGCATTCTTCCAAAGAGTTCACTGCCTTTTCTATGCTAACACATTTTTCATAGATGTCTATCAAAGCATTTAGCCAAACAGTTCGTTGCATTGCTGCTATGGCTAAAAGCCTAAAACAGGTGCTTTCGAACAAGCTATGGATGCTTAGAAAAAATCTATCATAGCATAATAGTAAGCAATAGCATAGGCAAGGGAATGAACTATTTGAAAAAAATGCCTCAAAGAAATGTGGTATCATGGTGGTGGAATGCCATGACAAGCAAATTGTTGTGGATTGTCATGGCGTTGCATGACCATGAGACCACATTTCTTTGAGGCATTTTTTCAAACAGTTCGCTACCTTGTCTATGCTACAACATTTATCATACATGTTTACCAAAGCATTTTATCAAATAGTTTGCTTCCTTGTTGCTAGGGCTAAAAGCCTAAAATAGGTGCTTCCAAAAAAGCTATGGATGCTTGCGGAAAAAATCTATCAAAGCATACTAATAAGCAATAGCATATAAAAGGCAACAAATTGTTTGAAAAAAATCCTCAAATAAATGTGGTCTCAATGGTGATAGAATGCCATGACAATCCATAGCAATTTTCTTTTCATGGCATTTGTCATGCTATTCCATCACCATGAACCCACATTTCTTTGAGGCATTTTTTCAAAAAGTTCACTACCTTGTCTATGCTAACACATTTTTCATACATGTCTATAAAATCATTTAGCCAAACTGTTCATTGCCTTGTTGCTATGGCTAAAAGCCTAAAACAGGTGCTTTCGAACAAGCTATGGATGCTTAGAAAAAATCTATCATAGCATAATAGTAAGCAATAGCATTGACAAGGGAATGAATTGTTTGAAAAAAATGCCTTAAAGAAATGTGGTATCATGGTGGTTGAATGCCATGACAAGCAAATTGTTGTGGATTGTCATTGCATTCCATCACCATGAGACCACATTTCTTTGAGGCATTTTTCAAACAGTTCGCTGCCTTGTTTATGCTACTATATTTATCATACAGGTTTACCAAAGCATTTTATCAAATAGTTCACTTCCTTTTTGATATGGCTAAAAGCCTAAAATAGGTGCTTCCAAAAAAGCTATGAATGCTTGTGAAAAAAATCTATCAAAGCAAACTAATAAGCAATAGCATAGTAAAGGAAACAAACTATTTGAAAAAAAGGCTCAAAGAAATGTGGTCTCAATGGTGATGGAATGCCATGACAATCCATAGAAATTTGATTGTCATGGCATTCGTCATGCCATTCCATAACCATGAAACCACATTTCTTTAAGGCATTTTTTTCAAAGAGTTCACTGCCTTGTCTATGCTAACACATTTTTCATACATGTCTATCAAATAATTTAGCCAAATAGTTCATTGCCTTGCTGCTATGGCTAAAAGCCTAAAACAGGTGCTTTTGAACAAGCTATGGATGCTTAGAAAAAATATATCATAGCATAATAGTAAGCAACAAGATGATGCAATACAAAGATTTCCAAACCAATCAACAACTCAAGGGACTCTTGTCCCAAACTCATCTTGGAGAAGATCAAACAAAATTTCAACATTTCATCAGAAATCTACTTTTCATCCACTCAAATTCTCTTATCATTAATCATTCATCCTCACACAAATCTATATTCCACATGTTTGGGTGTGGAAGAGGACCATTCCTAGTGTAAAATTTCCTATTCAGATGCATTGTAACAGTCCATTTGATCACACAAGTTGTAGGACGAAAATTGCACCACTTTGCAACTATCCACTGCTTCCATTTGACACTTTTTCCATCAACTAAAAACTGGAGACTATGGGAAAACCACTATGAGATAATGAAAAAAGAGAGAGGTTATTGTAGAGGGGCCCACCACAATCCCATAGGATCAGACAGGAAGTTTCTAAGCATCACGGTGTCTGAGTAACCTCATGTTGAAGTTTGCAGACATTTTTCCCTTTGAACCCTTAAGGGATTGATCCGGTTGAACGTAGCTCAGAGCGATTCTGCTTGTTTGGGTGTGAAAGAGGACCATGCCTAGCATAAAAATGTCTATTCAGATGTGTTGGAACAGTTCGTTTGTTCACACGAGTTGCAGAACAAAAATTGTACCACTTTGCAACTTTCCACTACTTCCATTTGACACTTTTTCCATCAACTAGAAACTAGAGACTATGGGAAAACCACTCTTAGATAACAAAAACTGAGAGAGGTTATTGTATAGGGGCCCAACATAATCCCATAGGATTTGATGAGAAGTTTCTAAGCATCACAGTGTCTGAGTAACCTCATGCTGAAGTTTGCAGGCATTTTTCCCTTTAGACCCTTAAGGGATTGATCTGATTGAACATAGCTCGGAGTGATTTTGCATGTTTGGTTGCGAAAGAGAACCATGCCTAGCATAAACATGCCTATTCAGATGCATTGGAACAGTCTGTTTGGTCACATGAGTTGCAGAACAAAAATTGCACCACTTTGCAACTTTCCATTGCTTCCATTTGACACTTTTTCCATCAACTGAAAACTAGAGACTACGGGTAAACCACTCCAGGATAATGAAAACCGAGAGAGGTTATTGTAGAGGGCCCCAACAAAATCCCACAAGATCAAATGAATAGTTCTAAGCATCGCGGTGTCTAAGTAACCTCATGCTGAAGTTTGCAGGCATTTTTCCCTTTGGACCCTTAAGGGATCGATCTGGTTGAATGTAGCTCAGAGCAATTCCGCATTTTTGGGTGTGAAAGAGGACCATGCCTAGTGTAAAAATGCCTATTCATATGCATTGGAATAGTTCATTTCATCACACAAGTTGCAAAACAAAAATTGCACCACTTTGCAACTTTCCACTGCTTCCATTTGACACTTTTTCCATCAACTGAAAACTAGAGACTACGGGAAAACCACTCTCAGATAATGAAAACCAAGAGAGGTTATTCTAGAGGGGCCCAACGTGATCCCACAAGATCAGATGGTAAGTTTCCTAAGCATTACGGTGTCCGAATAACCTCATGCTGAAGTTTGCAGGCATTTTTCCCTTTAGACCCTTAAGGGATCGATCCGGTTGAACGTAGCTCAGAGCGATTCCGCATGTTTGGTTGTGAAAGAGGACCATTCCTAGCATAAACATGTCTATTTATATGTGTTGGAATAGTTTGTTTCATTACATGAGTTATAAAATGAAAATTGCACCAGTTTGCAACTTTCCACTGCTTCCATTTGACACTTTTTCCATCAACTGAAAACTAGAGACTATGGGAAAACCACTTTGAGATAATGAAAACCGAGAGAGGTTATTATAGAGGGGCCCAATGCAATCTCATAAAATTAGATGGGAAGTTTCCTAAGCATCACGGTGTCTGAGTAACCTCATGCTGAATTTTGCAGGCATTTTTCCCTTTGGACCCTTAAGGGATCATTTTGGTTGAACATAGCTTGGAGCAATTCCACGTGTTTGGGTGTTAAAGAGGACCATTCCTAGCGTAAAAAATCCTATTTAGATGAGTTGGAATAGTTTATTTGGTCACATGAGTTGCAGAATGAAAATTGCACCACTTTGCAACTTTCCACTGCTTCCATTTGACACTTTTTCCATCAACTAAAAACTAGAGACTACGGGAAAACCACTATGAGATAATGAAAACCAAGAGAGGTTATTGTAGAGGGGCCCAACACGATCCCATAGGATTAGATGGAAAGTTTCTAAGAATCAATTTTTCTGATTAACCTCATGCTAAAGTTTGTAGGAATTTTTCCCTTTGGACTCTTAAGGGATCGATTTGGTTGAATGTAGCTCGGAGGGATTCTGTATGTGTTGGGTGCAAAAGAGGACCATGCCTAGCGTAAAAATGCCTATTTAGACATGTTGGAATAGTTCGTTTGGTCACATGAGTTGCAGAATGAAAATTGCACCACTTTGCAACTTTCCATTGCTTTCATTTGACACTTTTTCCATCAACTGAAAACTGAAGACTATAGGAAAACCACTCTAAGATAATGAAAACCGAGAGAGGTTATTGTAGAGGGGCCCAACATGATCCTATAGGATTAGATGAGAAGTTTCTAAGCATCATGGTGTCCGACTAAGCTCATGCTGAAGTTTGTAGGCATTTTTCCCTTTGGACCCTTAAGGGATAGATTCGGTTGAACGTAGCTCAGAGTGATTCCGTGTGTTTGGGCACAAAATAGGACCATTCCTAGCATAAAAATGCCTATTTAGATGCACTAGAATAGTCTATTTGGTCACACGAGTTGCAGAACGGAAATTGCACCACTTTGCAACTTTCCACTGCTTCCATTTGACACTTTTCCCATCAACTGAAAACTAGAGACTACGGGAAAACCACTCTGAGATAATGAAAAATGAGAGAGGTTAGTGTAGAGGGAGCCAATGTGACCCCATAGGATTAGATAGGAATTTTCTAAGCATCATGGTGTCCGAGTAACCTCATGCTAAAGTTTGCAGGCATTTTTCCCTTTGGACCCTTAAGGGATCGATTCAGTTGAATGTAGTTCAGAGCAATTTTGCATGTGTGGGTGTAAAAGAGGACCATTGCTAGTGTAAACATGCCTATTACATGATAAATGGTCTGTAAAGCCATTATTTAATACAAATAACCCTAAAACACTTAAATTACAAGGTTCACCACATGAATCCCCTTATTGATCAACTTCTTTACATCATGACTCAATTGACCTAATACATACAAAAATGGTATTGAATCCTTAGTAAATGAAATAGAATGACTTCAAGCCATCTAAGAACACCCTAAATGATCAAATGACCAAATAATAGAAACTGCAAGGGTTCAAGTGTTGAAAAGATGGAGTTGGTGCTCCTGCTTTCAAAAGTATGATTGCCAAAAACATACAACATTCACAAGGAATTTTTGAAGGCATATCAACCTCCTCAACTGACTGCAACCACTTTTAAACTTCTTTTACAAGTGTGACCCTTCAACTTCTAAGTATTTGCAAAATGATAACTTTTGGTTTGACAACATTACATTGTTATGTGCAACTTTTCACATATTGATGTAAATGACTTCATACCTAAACTAGTGACCTTATGATGGCCTCATTACATCATCTTGACCCTTACATTACAAATTTACATACATTTTCACATTTAGGCTATTCAAGGCTTCATTACACCAAATTGACAACATGCTAACATGACATTACAACCTCTTATCCTACCAACCTAGATTGACTTAAAACACCATTGTGCATATACTTACAAATTAATCCAATGAACCATCTGAGTCTGCTCTACTCTTTATTGTGTCAAGTATTACCTCATGGTCAGACTCACATACCTTCCACAAGGTCTTGTTCAAAGGCCTACGCTGATATTTTCTCAAACAAACATTGGATGCCATGACAAGGTTTGAGTAATGAAGAATCTTGCGATGCATGTCAAAATCCTCAAACAACCAATGTTTAACACTCTTATGTGGGTACCTTCTCAGCCATGTTCCAGTAACAACAACTGAGCCTATAGGGTATTCAATGTTTTCTCCATCTATAATTGGGGATTCCAATTTCTTTTTTGCCTCAACACAATGACACAAGTAATAGTCTGTACACTCTTAGTTTTCTTCATCTGCAATAACTACATAAACATGCCCTGCATTTATATCTGTGACATATCTCTTGAAATTAGTCAACATTATGAATACAGTACAAAGTAAGATAACAATATAGAATTTCAAATACTAAGCAAGTAGATATATTACCTGGTTGAACTAGATCCGATACATGATCAAAGTCGACTGATGATTCCATCTGTGTTAGTTCCAATGCCATCAGAGGGCGATACATGTGAAGTGGGCTAAGATAACTTTTCAATCATTTGTCAACCCACTCCCTTGACTCACAATCATTCTAGGCTTGCATTGTACATGAAGAACAAAAGCATACCATTCTTACGTGTATCGATACTCCATGAACCTGCATTTGAGATAAGGAAAGAGTGCAACTCACTCGATCCTATTAGTGTACAACAATCCTCATATGGTTCAATGTTAGTATCATCCATCAACGAAAAAAATATATGAAATAAAGACGTACCTTCATTACCTAGACCCATCAAACCATTACACCACTTGATGATTGATCTTGCATCTATCAATTGTGCATTGTCTTTATACTTTAACTCTTCTCATGCTAATGCTCTTTTCATGCATGCTCCTACACCTTCATGCTCCCCCTTTCCATGTCTGGACTCACAAAAGTTCCACATATGTTGAACACGTGTAGTGAGATGCATCCTGCACAACTAGTAGAACATGCACGCGTTCTTGAACTGTGCTACACAATTATCTGACGATATTATATGTTGATTGTATGATATGCCCCTCTGAGCCAAATGATTGTAGAACATTTAGAAGCAACCTTGCATGAACTCTGGAGAATGTGTACGATCATCACTAATATAAAAGTGATACTCCCTTAATACCTTCCTTCTATCCTCTGTACTTTTAGCTGCATGTATGAATGCTATGTGCACAAATATCGAAACCTATGTGGAGTTGTAATACTCTGACTGCACCTCATGATGTGGCTATAGAGTGTAGTTCTCTACAAAGTCAACCAATGATACTATGCTGCCAAGTGGAAAGGTGTCCTTGCATAGCTTGAATTGCGTGTCTAGCCATCGGGCTCTATGGGTATGCCCTTCATACTCATACACTAGATTCTCATGAAACATGGACATGAACTGATACACTGGAATCTTCTAAATAAGCAACTCACACCTTTTTGCTTCAGACCCATCTTTTGTAGCATATGCCACTATTTTATACTTCTCGAACTCTACTAGTTTTTGTCCCACCTCATATGTGCTTTCCATATGTTGACATACTAGCATTCGTTGCAAGCCATCGCAACGCTCACATGAACCATCCAAGCATGCTATCCTATAGAATATTTGGCCATCTTGTATTTCACATAATTTTTTTGATAAAAACTCTCTTGAAGATTTTGGTGGGGCTTCTATGCCACAATCCTCCAAAACATTGTTAGTATGCAAATCTAAACATATAGAATGATAAAAATCATAATGGTTAGAGAATTGAATATGTAGTTCATAGCAACAAGTAGTGTGTGTGTGATTTATCTTGACATAAAAAGGTTTAATCATTTCAAAAAATCTTTGAGAAATAATAATTTGAGGATAAGAATTTTGAAATTTATGAAAAAATTGGCTTTGAGTTATATCCAAAAAATGCTTTGGATGTGGCTTACAGTTTCGATGACTGATTCTCCTTCTTACGACATACCTCTGATTCAGAGATGGCCTTGTATTATTCATCCAATAATCTTCAATTAGTGTTCTCAATGCTTCAACAACTTTTTTATCTTTGTGTGCCAGTCTCCCCGAGAATGCCCATAATTCATTTGAATCGGTGCCCTCAATTCTTTGCCGCCTTTGAACAGATTTTGATAATGTTTTTCTACTAATTCACATTTATTCACTTGTCTTTTTAATGAGGTGAGATCTCTTTGTTTGATAGCTTACCAAATTCGATGTAATGACACGTCGGGTGACATTACTATCCTTTTAGCATGAGGTCTTACCCACACTATCATAAGCATCCATTAGATTCTTCACAATAGTGTTTTCATTTGATGCATTCGATGTTCTCAACCCAAGAGTCTTCATTATGTTTCTATACTTTAAACCCTGCATCATTTGAACAAATAGTTGACATCTTGCAATATCATTTAGCCTTTCAAAGAACATTTTCCAAATCTTATCAGCATATCTTCTACAAGTGCATTATGGAATCTTACCTTCCATGTGCTACAAAATATCCTCATCAATATTAATCAAAAACTTTGGCTTTCTACACAAAATTCTAGGTGGTGTTCTCTTCGGTACATACATCTTAACATTAGCAATTTCATCAATATTGAATTGAGGTGGGGTAGATTGCGTACCTTCAATCGAGCGTGGAATAGAAGATATACCTTAAGGTTCACATGGGATGATGGCATACCTTGTTCCTCAACACCGAGTGATGATGTACTCTCAATTTTAGATGTGGTGGATGGTGTCCAACCATACTCACTTGTGGTAGATGGTGTCCCTCCATATTCGCTTGTGCTTAATGGTGTCCCTTCGTATTCACTTGCGGTAGAGGGTGTGTCTCCAACTACGGTATCTACATCTCCCTTAGCATGACTCTTTCGCATTCGTGCCCTTTGTGCTGCCAATTTCTTTTCTCTTTTTGACAGTTGAGGTTCCTCTTCAACTGGCTTGTTTTCATCAATCATTCCCAATTGCTTCTTTTCATGATATTCCCTCATCCATTTTTTCTCTTTATCTCTGATGGCTTGGAGTTGATCATCTGTTAGTTTTTTTCCTTATAACAGTTCATTTTTCGGCATGACGAATAATTTTACCTATGCAAAAAGTGCTAAGTTGTCAAATTAACTAATTGAAAGCTTTGGAAGCATACACAAAGAAAGTGAATGAAAGTTGGTTTGTATAATTGTTTGACCAAATAACTCAATGAAATATTTGGAAGCATACACAAAGAAAGTCAATTGTTAAATTTAAAAAAATGCCTCAAAGAGATGTGGTTTAAAAATGTAATAGGAAAGTGTATCAAATTGTGTGATTTAAAATTTCCACTGACAACATAAGGTTGTAACATGACAAACTAGTGTAGGAGCACCTAGGTCATGAAATTCCTTCAAAAGGCTGATTTGTTCAATTTGTAATGTTCAAGTAAATATGATGAGTGAAGGTCATTAAATGATGAATTTCCATGTATTTGCACCATGAAATATGTCACTAGGTGATATTATTGAAAAGTTTCTTTTTATAACTAAGGTTGTCAATTATTGTAAAAATGTAAAATTGTACAAAAGCAGGAAGGTGAAGAGTCCTTTTTGTGGAAGGGCAAGGATGGGTTGATGAAGATGAAGAGGCACTTATTTCAATTGATTTAGACACCTTTAAAAATAATTGTAAGCTCACGAAAGGAAGATCTTGTATCCCAAAAATCCATAAAAATTAATAAAAAAAACCTTTGCTCAGTTATTTTGGAAAGCTTTTCTATTCTTGTTTTCAGGTTGCATAGTGATTCAATCATTCTAAGATTTGATTCTTGTTAGGGAAAGATACTTATTTCATTCTTGAAAGTTGTAGGAATTGTAATTCAAATAATCAATCTAATTTGAACTTAGTTTCCTAAGTCTCGGTCTGTGGTTTCCTTAGAATTGTTTTGAGAGTCTAAAAAGTGATTCTTAGCCATTCCATCGATGTAGGGCTAGTAGGTCGGTGGAATGGATCATATTTAGTGTCTTTTCAATGTGAATATGTGTGTGGAAAGGTTAAATAGAAATAAGAAGTTGAGATACTATTGCATGAACAAAATTCTAAATTTTCTCATTCAAAAATATGGTGTTTTCAAGTAGGGTTTGAGGAAACAACATGTAGAGGAGCTTAGAAATGATTTCAAAATAATTTGCAGACATAATGAAGCATGTTTCAATTATTGCACAGAGTATAAACTTTTATAAAGTTTTATAGTATGTTGAAAAGGATCAAAATAGGCCTGAGAATCTGTATTAGGATTGTGTTAAGTGCTTTATGATAGAAAAGGAATCACCCAATTAGATGGAATGTTGGCCTCCTAGAGATATTTGGCATTGTTTGCTAAAAACAAAGAATATGTAGAAATAGTGAAAGGAATGTTGTTAAGTGATTGGGAGCAGTCTCATTTGTGATGCCACAATTGTGTCTATGCTTGGTAATGTTTTGAAGGTAGATTGTGAAAGATTTGATGATTTGGGCATATGTTTCCAATATATGGCAATGGTTTCTTGAATGCAAAGTAGTCAGAGTGTGTCTATACTGATATATTGGAATATTAAAATCAAAACATGATGAAATTGGTATCTTAAAGGTTTGGTGACAGTGTTAAACTAATGCTACTTGTTGTTGTTACAAATGGTGTTTAAGTGAATATAGGATGATGGATGTGTTGATTTGAGCAAAGATATCTTAAATGGCTAGGATGATGTTTGATTGTAGGTCTAAGGAACAAAGGTGTTTGATTGTTTTCTCCTTGAAGGGGTAAGTTGAGTTGATGAGTGATTTTTGTATTGTTTATGACAAGAACAAAGTTGAAAGTTGATTCTAAAAATGGTTTGCTATATGGAGATGGTGAATTGGCTACTGGGTATGTGCAGGATCATCATGGAAAAAATAAGCCCTTAAGTGGCAAAAAATTCAGAAAAATCAGTGATAGGCAACTTGACGTAAAAATTTGAATAAGTTATCTATATTATTTCAAAAATATGTAATGATAGAATTTGTAGAAAATTGAATGTAGTCTCTAAACAAGTAGGTTTATTTAAAAATAAATAAAATCTATTTGGTGAAAATTTGAAATTTCAATGCAATAGTACTTAAATTTTAGGGAAAAAATAAGAAGTAGGTGTCTGTCTAACCACCCTAACCATAATAAAATGATAATATATTTTTATAAGATTTTATATATAAGTAGAGGAATCATGTCTCTATGTGATGCATTTTT
>VDFB02086699.1:0-14580 GCA_007258455.2 Sequoia sempervirens | reverse complement strand
TTTGTCTCTCATAATAAAAAGAAACATACACTAAAAAAATTGGAATTGAAAATGATCTCCCTAAACAAAATGTGTATTTCAAAGCATTATAAGTTTATAGAGGATTTTCCACCAACCCATTAATAACTATGTATAGAAATTTGTGTGTCATAATAACATAATTGTAGAAACATATGTTCATTTGGAGTAGAACTTTTGAGGAGGATACATTGTCAATGATACAAATTTCTAGAGATATTACATGTGTACATAAATCATTCAAAAAAGTGCAGGGTATTTTTTAATTACATATCTGTGCAGTGCCTTCTATAGAATCTGCAGCCAAAATACCTGCAATTGATATCTAATCTATGTATTTTTGTTTTAAATTTGCATACAAGAAATTCCTTTGGTATTGATATTTGAAAAAACCAAACTTGACAGCAAATGATACTTAAAGGTCTCTTGAGTAGGAATCTTCATATGGAAACAAGCATTAGAGTAACTAGGAAAGTTTAAGTTGAAACAATGAAAACAAATACATTGTTAATATTGGGACTACAAGCATTAGAGCAACTAGCTTGGTAAGTTGACACTGCTTCCTAAATCATTTCGACATCCAAATCTTTGATAGGACTTGCTTTCTGACTTGCAAGTTTGAGTTTGTTAATGATGTCGACGCAACTATTAGATACAATTGCAAAGAGATGTTGAACGATTGTTTGAAGAGAGTCAGGTTTATTAATAGTTGACGATGACTTTGATACTACAGGTTTTGGATGCACAGGAATGGAGGGGCTTGGTTGTATAGGAGTATGCTCATGTGTAGCCATGACCTAACATGCGTGGATGAAATATACATATAAGTTGAAGTACAGTATTAGAAGGGAAGCAGGTGAATGAATGAGCAAAATATGGTGAGTAATTACAAAGGAATTAAAAAATTAGAAGAACTATGTAATATATGTTTCACTTTAAAATCAATAGATTAAACAAACATTATGTAAAACAAACGTTTCAAGTAATTAAATAGAAAATCTTTATGAGAAATGTAATCTATATTTGAATTTGGTATTTCCCTTGCACATGCCAAAAACATATTACACGTGTGAAATATAAATGTATGCACAATGTGAAAGTGTAGATAAGGTAGATGATTTGGTAGACAATTTTTGAGCAGACATAATAGTAAGCCGTGAAGGAGTTGCATAAAAAGGAATTTGTAAAAAGGCATTGTGTAGGTAGAGGATTATAGTAGACACATTTGGAGAAACTAACCTTGTAGATATTTACATAATGATTGTTTGTTCAAGAGTTTATTTCAGACAATGCCAATAAGTGTTTCTCCTCTTTCTTCCGGCATGCTACATATGGACTTCGTGCCATTTGAGCATATCTTTGGAATGTGAAGGATAGTTTGATACACAAGCTTGAAAGTGCACAAACTCTAGAAATAGCTGTGAATGCAAGGCCTTGCTAGTCTACGTTGTTGATGTTGATAGTTGCATTTTCTAGTGTAAGGCCTTGTGATTTGTGGATTGTTAAAGCCCATGCCATTTTTAGGGGGATTTGACAACATAGTCCATGACTCATAGGGGAAATAGGGACATTTTTTGGATTATTGACATCCCAAGCAGGACCTATGCAATTTTTGAATTGAACTATAACAAACAATGGAAGTGAAGGCGGATTTTCATCATCCTTGTAGACTATAGCTTGGACTTTCCCAAGTGCACCATTGACAAGGCTTGTTTCCACCCATAAATTTGAACATAACATTACCTCTTGTTGAAAACACAAAATGAACTTTGATTGCAGTTGTTCTTCATTAGGATTGGAGCATGGTGACCCCCGAAGTTGCTCTGCAGTTGACAAGGAAATAGGTGTTTCCAAAGATAATAACATTCGATGGTTATGAAGTGAGACCATTTCATTTGTTGAAAAAAGGTGTGTTGAGGACACGAAATCTGCTTGTTCTGGAGTGGCCATTGATGAGCTTGAGCACGACATTAGAACTTTCCAATATTCTGCTGTTGTCTCTGCATTTCAAAAATTGGAGAGGATAGTACGAAAGGTAACTTGTGTTGGATCCTCACCAATTTGACAAAATATTTTTCTTAGTGTTACAACTGTGGTGAAGCTACACCATAAAGAACCCCTGTATGAGGTTAAGGAATACATAGGAATGTCCTTGACTGGTGGAAGTTGGCCAAGGTCACCGAAGAGCATGATAGATCGGCCTCTGAATGGGAATTGGTTGTGGCTGGGGAATTCTTCATGTAGCCTCATGCCAATGCTTTGAAGTAACTTAGGTCCAATGAAGCTCATTTCATCTATTAAAATGTAGCGAATGCAATACATTTTTTCTTGGAATCTTGCTAGTGTTTGGACTTGTAGGGGGGCAATATCTTTGATAGGTACTTGTAGGGCTGAGTGGATAGTTGATGCTTGGATGTTGAATGGTGCTACACCTGTAGGTGCAAGAAGTAGTAATGGTGAAGGGCCATTTTGAGATGAATTATGGATTACAAATTGGATGACTTTTATTAGGTGCAATTTACCTGTTCTAGCAGTTCCTTGAACACTCAATTTAAAAGGAGTTTGGAAAGTACCTGCATTTAGATGTGTGAAAACTATATCAAATGATTTTTGTTGTTTGATGGAGAGGTAATAGTGGGTAGGGTGAGTGGAAAGATGGGGGACTTCAAATGTTGGACGATTGGATTGTATGTAGGTAGTAGCATAGAATTTTTGGTGCGGATTGAGTTGGGAAGAACCCCAATCATGGTGCAAGTCAATGTCATGATGAAGCATATCTAGTTCATCAAAGTGAAAAGGAATGCTTGGGTATAGGCTCGACAGAACTTTCCATTCAGATGGGTTGTTTTCTTGCATTGTTCCTTCTTGACTAGTAGAGGATTTAGAATCGGTTCCTTCAGAAGGCTCTGATGGTGTGCAAAGCACATGCCAAGGATGATAACTGGATGCAAAACTCTCCCACTATTCTATAATAGGAGTGGTTGAAAAAGTGAATTCATTGCGAATGTTGCAAAGTAGTTTGTACAGTAGTAGCTCACTCTAACAAAATGCTTCGAAGCAGTTGTTGTCTCTTGCAAGGATGGAGATGAAGTGTGGCGAGACACAAACAATGGCTTTAATGGACCTCTCTTTCCATTGATAGTGCTTTTGAGAAGCCTTGTAGGTCCACTTTTGGTGACCTCAAGAAGTGAAAAAGCCTCTAAATGTATTGGACGAACCATGTAAGCGTCAATGCTATTTGGGGAGGTGGTGATTGATTCAGATGAGAGGGAGACCCACTGAAAGTTTTTCTGGTTCACATTTAAAGAGACAAAAGTTCAGCTAGATGGGATGAGTGGAAGTTTAATTAGGTGGCAAGTTTCTTGGGCTCAAATATCATGGTCCAATAGTGAATCAACAAGATTTTTTTTGAAAGTTGTTGGGGTGGGCTTGTTAGAATCTATATTGGTATAAATACGAGATAACATTGCATGGTATGTTTCTAACTTTATTTCAGCTTTTTTTGCATATTTTGTAATATACTTGAGGACTATGTGGATAGAGATAATAGGTTGGAAATCAATATTAGCTCTAAGTGGGCGTCATTGTGAGCAGTGGTGAATTTTGGCTGGCCAACTTCATCAATTGCAAGGGTAGAAAGATTTTGAATGGCCCCAAGGGGCTTTGTATTGACATTGTAGGGATTGGCCTTTTTTCCTAAGGCATGTTTACAAGGTACACTTTGTATGAAATTGAACATAATTGACCAGTTCAGTGTAGTCAATGAGAGGGTTGGATTGCAAAATATTTATATTGTCCATTAAACATGGGTCATCGCCAAGAGATCAATGAATTGCTTGGTTTCGAGACAACCGTGCTCGGGGGTTCCATGTAGATACATGCCTTTCAATGAATTGAAGGGAATTTTGTACCAATTGAAGGTTATTCCATTGGAGTTTTCCAATATCAGGTGTTTCTGCTAGCCAAAGGAAGCCATGAATATAAGTCTAGCCTCTATGTTGCCATTCATACCTATTGGATTTATTTATTTAGAAACTATTTTAATGGTATCCAATGGAATTGAATGAGGGTAGTAAAAAATATACCTGTACTAGTAGTCGGTTGCGCCAAGTAGTTTTCCCAAGCGCCATCGCAGCCAAGCCACATATTCTGTATTCGTCCATAAGCACATTGATACATGCTTGCCAACAACAATTTCTAATCCTCATCAATGATTAAATGATCTTCCAGATGAAAAAATTGTTGAACAACTCATGCACTTTGGATCATCAATGTGAGGAACACACCCTTTTTGGAACTGTTGTAGAGGGGAGCTCTCTGATATGGTTATCCAGGTTGGTTGCCCATCGCTATTCTTCACCCTTAATGCAACTGACACAAAATGGCTAGACCTACACAATATCATGTCGTCAACTACACCTTCAAATTTTCAAGCCGCTTAGAAATGGAGGATACAAAACATTGTTCAGAATCCACACCTTGTTGCACACTATATGCACCATAGATTCACTACATTTCGTGAAGAGATAATAATATTGAGTATGAAGTACCTAAAGTGAGGGTGTTGGCCAAGCCTATTATCAAAGTACCTGAGCAAGTGGAGAGCATATTCATGTAACTTAACTTCTTGCATGCGTTGTTGTTTGAATGTAGCTATGCCTTTTGGAAACAAAGTGGCGAAAGCCATAACAAAAAATCCTTCATTGGTGTATTCATTGATGGGAGATGGTGAAATGGGTGGCCAATCCATAGACAAGGTTGGCTAACCTTGACCTAGTTGCAAGAAATTCTTCAACTTCTCTACATGCTGGTGGAAGGTTAGCTACAAAGTAAGTCGAGTGTTGAATGTCCTCTTTAGAAGGGTCAAAGGTTGTAGCATTTGTATGCGCAAATCTTGTAGATGTTGGGCTAGTAATTGTGGTTGTTGCAAATAGGTCGGTAATGTTAGTGGAATCAATTGGTAGACATGCTAATGCAACCTCATCTAAGTGCACATTGTGGTAGTATGGGTTATGCAAGGTTTTATAATGCAACACCTCGTAAACACGCCCTCTACTCATGTAGAAGCTATAGTCCTATTGGCCGATGTTTTTTCTATTAAAACTAATATGATGTCTAATTCATCTATATGTCTAGGCAAGTGGGTAGCAATGACAAATATATCTTGAGGAAAGAAAATAGTGTGGCCAGTATATTTTAGCTGGCCACCCTTTGCATAGGTAACTTGAAGGATAGGGTTGACCCTAGCTATTAGCATCTCTTCAACTTGAGTGAGGTTTTTCAAACATAGAGTTCGCTCACCAGGGTCCATGTTATTCCATTCTGAGAAGCGATGGACATTTTTTTCAACTGCACATCTATAACAAGTAGACAATCCATGTAATTGTTTTGTCTTAATACTTGGATATTGTTCCATGCAGACTAGACAAGTTGATATGTTTGCAAGTCTATCTAGTGTAAAGAAATTCTTGCAGAAAAAAATGTTTGATTAAATATTGGAGGTGGATGGATCTAGGTGGGGAAAGTGGAGGAGGGGAGTGTAGATGTAGAGGTGTCAGCAAGGGTGCTATGTGCGATTTTGTGTCTTCTTCTATTAAAAATGTCTTCCTGTGCATGGTAGCGGGTGCATTGTTGTTGGTTACGATGAGTTCACTTAGCTTGCAAGCTTGGATTTTCCAAATCCATATAGTATTTTCTGTATGTTTACATAAAAGGTTCAACATTAAGCAATATAACCAAATTTTTTTACATCAAGCAGTAGGAAATAACATTGATTAGAAGAAAAGCATTGAGAATCTTACGAAAGAACAAGATTGTATGTTACTATAAGTTTGCATAGAAGGTGCAACATTAATGGGGATAACTTCATAAAAGCTTGGAGTAATAAATGTTCTAAAATGGAAAAAATAAAAAATCAAGATAATGTGTAAACTAAATATATCGAGTAGATGACAATAACATCATTTGGAACAATAAGAGTTGGGAATAATGTAATTTTTGTTTTAGGAATTTTTGGTATTACATGTTTGAAACTTGAAATGGATATGAAAGTGTGCATAAATTGAATTCTTTCCAATGCAATTGCAAGTATGCTAAAATATTTGGAAGTATAATTATTCACTAAATTAAACCATCAAATTTTGTTCTTCATATATTGCAAGTAGATGTGAGATTAAATGTGAAAAGGTGTGAGAGTCAATTCTATAGACATTACGCAGTAGAGTGGTTTGCAATTCAACAAATTCATATATACATATATATACATATATATACATACACACACACACACATATATATATACATACATACATATATATATATGTGTGTGTGTGTGTGTTTTAACTGTTTGTTGTGCTTACAAATATTTACAATTGCACATGACATGACAAGTGTACTTTAGAAGCATGTAGTAGAAGAGCTAAGCATGTTTAATAGTTGTGGTAACAGTGCTTTGTGCTTCACGACTGTTGAAAGCATTAGATTGGATGGTAAGTGCTAGCAGAAACTCGCAGTTGACAACTGTGTCTAGAATTGTGCTCGCTGCATCTGGTTCTGCTAATAGGAGTTGGAAATATTCTGTGCAAACTCCTAACAACACTGTTGTTGCTTCTTCAAATGCAGTAACATTAAGAAGATGGCATGTACCATCTTGCAATTCCATCTTTAGCATATAGGTTAAATCACATGTATCAATCTCTGCATAACACTTAGGGCATTTAAATGTACTCGGGGTAATCTGGAGGACCTTTTTCTTACACTTTTTATGTTCCACCATGCGAGGGAATGGCAAGTAGTAGAAGTTGTCTAAGTGGAGCTTTGTTATAGTGGCCTTTACACAAACATTTTGTTTGTCAAGAGAGCTTGGTTTGGCAACACTTGAAATAGGAATTGGGTTTTCAATTTTTTGGGTTGACAAATGGGTCTTTGAGAGGGAAATACAAGGTTAGGAAATCCCTGTAGTGGCATACCAAGTCTGTAATGTTGAGGCTTCAACCAAGTTCAGATTGATTACAATGATTGTTGGGAAGATAGTATCTATAGATTTTCCAAACCATGAGGTGATACGACCACTTTTAATCAATATAATTGGTGGGTTGGGTTCTAGGGGAAGGTTAGCTAGTTTTTTCCCAACAATTTGGCAATGGCTACCCCAAAGTGTGATGTCAATGGTACAATTTGACATGTCCATGATTATAGTTGTACACTTTGTTGTTTCAATGCCATCCCTCTTGCGAATGGTTGATGCAGCAAAGGTAGATAGAACAATACCAATGGCATCTACAAGGTAATTAATAGGAAATGACATTAATGATTCAATGCTTTTGATATGGTAGTTGTGTGTTGGTATAGTGGAGTCTACACAAGTGAATGGAGTTATGGTTGAGGAGCTGTGGAGGAATATTTCATAAGGGTTTGTGCCACTACTATATTTTGTGTTCCTAACTCTAATGTGGCCATTAGAGATGGCATAAGTACTATTAGTCTCGATGACATGGTAGAACCTATCTACAAGATCATTAAAGCAGGTAACATGTATCTCAAACCCTGCTTTATCTACAAAATCGAACCCAAAGACTTTCCCATCATTACTTGAGTTTTTGTACTCATGAATTGGACTTTTAGCAAGGGCACGACCTTGAATGGACCAAATCTTGGTATGGCATTAAGGTTGCAATGGGAGTTGGTTCGGATGGTTCATAAAGTGAAGCGTTGGGAGATTGAGTGGCGGCCAATGGCCCCTGAGAGCTGCTAGAGGGTGTATAGAGTGTAGCTTGATGAATAGCAATTGGAGCTCCAATAATTGATGCATTGTTTGTGACAACTTTCAGGCTATGAATTACGATAGCCTTGCAAGGAAAGGACAATTTGAAAGTGAATTAAATGTACATGATTAAACAACAAGAACTTAAAACTATATGGTAATTATGTACGTACGTGAATCTATGAAGTTTTTTGCAGTCGTATTCTTTGAGGTGGACAATGGAACCTTTCAATAAAGCTTCCTCCATGACAAGCTCATTAAATTGGGTGGGTAGCAACGCACGATGTGTGTGCATCCCATCCAACAATTGGATAAGGTACTTGACAAGTGTAGCGTGAGGTTGTTTAATGCTATTGATAGATACAACTTGTAGAAAGGGATCTACATCTGGCATGCCTGAAAGGATGTCAGAAATGGAATTTCTAGTTAATGTAGACATGACAACATTGGAAGACATTTGAAGTGATTGGCATGTAGGAAAGTTGAGTGTAGAATTTAGACAACATTTCTATGAGTAAGGTGGATGTTTTGGGCATTATTTCATTTATGAGTAAGTTGAATTATTTATATATGTTTATTGTTTATATATTATATAGTGTAAAATATAATATAGCATATTTAATATAAATATAAATTTAATAATATTTAATATTATTATAAATATAAATATAATAAGTTGTATGGAATAAATATATAAATGCTAAATTATAAAAATAATATATATTAATTTTGTTAGAGAATATAATATATAAAAATAATAAATAATATAATTATATATTTATAAAAAAGTATTATATTAAATTTACAATCTATATTACTTATGCTAATATATACGTAGGATAAAAGATGCCATAATGTTAAAACCTAAATGTGCTCATTATTATTAAGATCTAGCTTTGCCCACATCCCTAAGGAAACATAAAACTAGGCATATAGAATAGAATATTGTATTGCATAAATTAAACATTTCCTAGAATATAATATATTATAATAAAATAGTACCAAAAATTTACTTTGGCTAAATCTATAATACCTATCATATTTTTCTATTTCATGCTCCATAATGTAATGACATCATTTCTGCAAACGAAAAAGCTTTCGCCATTAATCACCAGGAAACCCATCCCTACCATCAATACCAGAAAACCACCCCAAAGGTGGCCAAAATGAGACCCAGCAAACCAAAAATAGGAGACCCTTCCATCTAGAAATCACCACCCCACCATCAAAACCAACTACCAACCCAAAAGGCCATAAAATTTTGGCCCCGACCCTGAACATACAAGTCCCAGTCACCCAAAATTCCCATACTCACCATAAGAGACCAACATTATAAACCCCAAGGCTGAAAGATGCCATTGGACTATGGAGATAAACTCTGAAACTACCAAACCCAACATCTATATCAATGCATTCATAGGAAATTATTTAAGACAACAAAATCTTCAAAAACTTTTACCCACTCGACATCACCCACGACCATCAGACCAAAGAATTTCTTCAGGAATTCGATGGATACCACCGCCACCATCCTATGTCTACTCAACGTCGGAACGCTCAGTTCAAGAAGAAATGGGAAGAGCTTTATAGCCTCGTCTGAACCTTGAATAGCTGCAAAGTCACTCGGCCTTGGAACACCTCTGCCCTCCACAACAAAGCTCAACACCTCATTTACCCCACCCACCAGATCCTTGCGAAACATCTTAACCAATAGCATTTTAGCCCCGACCTTGGATTCACCATTGTCTAGGAGAGAGGAAAAGAACTAGGAGGAGATGTGAAGATTGTCCCTGCCGAACTCCTTATTCGCCAAATGACCAGCTCCCAAGATCATTTTTGTCGCCACCAAGACTAACAGGTCCTTGTTTGTGAGAATCCACTTCTGACATTAGTCTTTAACTTCTCTGAAGGAGGTTTGTCTAGCTGAAGATTTCAAAGATATTGGCGTGTCCACCCCAAACTTCACCACACCATCCACGGAAACTTCAATGACAAAGTGAGAACACTTCACCATGAATGCCACTGCCAAAACAAATGAATTCCGCTACTAGATTCTACCACTAGAATCAACACTAATAATCAACACAAATGAATTGAATTAAGGGGATGAATTTCCCACTAAAACTTTACCGTTCGATTATTGCCATGTACTAAGCCATCACCTCCCTTACTAATGACTTCCCTCCACATGTTCCACAATTAATTCGCATTAATCAGCCTTCAAAGAATGATGCCTATAGCATCCTCGAGTTCTAGGAAGAGAGTTTTCACCTCCATCACATGACCACCTCCAAGTCACCCTCGTCTGCGTCCCCCTTAGCCCCTTCCTTTTCGCCACCTCGATGCCCAGCTGGCCCTCCTTGCACGTCAGTGTAGAGATGAGAAAAGAAAGGAGGGAGGGGAGGTAGTAATAAAATAATTACTTTATATCTAGGATAAACTTAATTTTAGTATACGAGGGGGACTTTATTTAAATAAACTTATCCATAACTTTCTAAATCTAACTCTCGCCATTCCATTTGTAAACATATAGTAGACAACAATATTACAAAAATATGTGTACGGAGTAAAATAAAATGTGGTCTATCCAAACTTTGTTTTAACTATAAAAAATGGTTTTTTTTTTTCACAAATAATAAACTAATAGAAATTAGAAACATATAAATTTATATATATGAAATTTGAATAAAAAAATTCAAATTAAAAATATAATAAAACTAATAAAATTATAAAATTTATAATCTAATAAACACAAGTAATTTATAAAATCATAATATTATCAAATATAAAATTGTATAATTTTTTTTTTTTATAAAATTATCAAGTAAATAGAAGTATAAATAATAACTTTACTTAATAAATTATAAAAGTAATTAAAAATGATAATTTTAATTAATAAATTATAAAAACAATAAAACCTATAATGTCCTCATTATTACGATTTGATTGTAATTTAGAAAATTTATTGGCCGCGATGACTCTTGTGTCTCCTGTGAGAACTTCTTTTTTTCACGTGGGGTTGAAAAGGATAATTAATTAATAAATAATTAAATAAATAATAACATATTTATAATTATTTATTTATTTTTGTCTTTTTTTTCTTTTCACTATTATTTATTTATTTAATTACCTTTTATCTACTCTTATTTATTTACTTATTTAATTGCATATTACTCACTATTATCTATAATTATCATTTTATTGATTTAAGAAATAGATTTTCAAAATAATATAAAATTACAAGAATTAAATAAATCTTATTTCCCTTATTTGCATGTTATTATTTTTTTCCTTTAAAGGAAAAGGGTCGAATTAAGAGGGAATGATTCCTTCCTTTTTAATTCCTAATAATGTTCTACTTTGACCTTAATGGCAAAACCTTATTAACTTGTCTCCTCCTTAAAAAGTATGGAATATTTTCCCCTCCTTCCACTTTTACCGTGATAAAGTTGTCTTTTTATGCATTGCTTTTGTAAATTCTAGGAACTAACGTGAAGAAAAAATTCTATCACTACTAAATCCATCATGACCCCAGATGCCTGCTATTTAAGGGTAACACTTGGCAAAACAAAACAATATATAGCTGTCAAGCAATGATCTATCTATGCATTAACATTTGCAAGGGTATTGGTAACCGCAGCTATACTGAAAAAAGGCTGGCAATTTAGTTTTGACACTTTCCCTCTCTGGCCATTTGTTGAAAGTTTTAAAAAATCCTATGGGGTAAGTGTGCATTGTGCTGAGTCCACGAAATGTGGAAGTTTCTTTTGCCTTAACCAAAAATTGAAATCAGCTTTTGAGGAAACGAGATTCCGCTTTTTAAAAATTCGTATCCTATTTTCATCCTTCAAACCAAATGGAAAGCGCTGATCCCCGACAGTCAATGAACAAGATCCCGACACAATGTAAACGGGATCTCAATTTCTATAAACGATCCCCGCTTTTGCAGAAATCGATCCCGCTTTACATCGCTATTTATTTAAAAAACTAGATTTCATCGCACAACGGATAAGACCTTGGAAAGTAATCGCACAGCGACCCCCACAATCAGCTACAAGTACCCTCCTACATGCCATCTTTTTGCAATTTTCTATTTTGAATTGAAATTTTGAAGAAAATATGTGAATTTAGCATTTTTTTTAATTTATTTCACGTTTCAAGCATTTTTTTAACTGTTATAGTAGAAATGAATAATTGTAAAAATAGACAAAAAATGCAATGAAACCTGAAGGTTTTTTAATAAAAATGAAAAAAATGAACCTTGAATTGTGTTTTAGAAACAAAATTTAACTTTTGAAACCTAAATTGTTCGATTAAACCCAAAAAAAATGAATTTGAAAACCCTAATTGAAACAAAACAAAAAAAAATTGCATTTCAAAACATTAGAAATCAAGATGAAATAAAAACATTGCATTTGCAAATCCAAATCAAGCTTTTTGAAACCCCTCAATTCAAATCAAAACGAAAAATTGAATTTGAAAACCCTAGCTTTGAATTGAAATGAAAAAATTGCATTAAAACCCTAATTGCTTAGAAATTGAAACCCAAAATTGAATTGGAACAAAAAAAATTGTTAAAACCCTAAATTGAAATCGAACAAATCATTTTGATTTTGAAAACTAGGTAATTTCAAGCTCAAAAAAATGCATTTGCATTGCTTAAATGTTTTAAATTTTATTTTCTTTGTATGAAAAAAATGATATATATTAAACTTTAGTTTCAATGTTAAATTATAATTAGATTAGAAATCAATATGTTAAAGAATAGTTAAAATTCATAAAGTTTATCTTGATGTTTGTTTGCAAATTTAGTTAGCAAATTTGTAAATCTAAGCGTGTACAATCGATTCCAATTGACACTAACTTGCAAGTCTAAATTATGCCAAGTGCCACCCAAACTTCACCCTAAGTTTGCTAAACCCTAGACCCTAAACTATAAAATCTAAACCCTCAACACTAAAGCATTTGAATTTTGTCTTAGGAACTTAAAATGAAATTTGGTTGCCTTTAAAAACCCTCTATTGTCACCATTTAGTAGAGATTTTTGTAATGTTTTCACTTATTTGAACACATAATATATAAAAACTTTTGGTTTCTACAAGTTTATGAAGAGTGGATGATCACTCTCTATGACAATTAGACATGATCATTAGGGTTCTAAATCATTGGAAGAAAACTGAGAGCATGAGTGAGAGTGCTATGGGTAAAGTTTCTTTCATTGGACATACCTAAAATTATGTAGGTTCAATGTCAAGAATGGGTCTATTTGGTAGATTTATAAAAACTATTTTGAATATCTAGAATGCCATAAAAGTATAATTATAGCAATTCCAATTGGAAACACTTGGGTACATATATATCATATGAAATTTAAATCTAGGAAGGTGTCTATTATATAGGAGAGTTGATAATACATGGAAAGAGGTTTGTATGGAAATATATGTATTAAGAAAAACATACCACATGACCTCTATAGGATTTTTAAGATGTGATCCTAGATAATAATCCACCCATGTCCTCAATCATAATGGATTCTTTAGCAATTAAGAGAGATTCAATAACCATAAAATTACCTATATTTTGATACTATATAGATTTATGTGGAAGGATAGAAATGCATCAATAAGGAGACCAAGATGGAACCATTTAACACCTACAAGGTATGTACCTATTACATGGGAAAGGGAAGAGGTACATGATGATAGGTTGGAGGAACTACATGCGATTATTAAATTTAGAGATAGGAGGATGATTCATATAAAAGAAATATAATTAAATATTTATATTATTTAATATATTATATTTAATATAATATATTAAATAATATAAATATTTAATATCATAAAATATAATATAAGATTACAATTAAGGATAGGTAATGTTACAATTTACTTGGGGTTTTAATGAGGATTAGGTTTAAGATTCAATTAGGTTTGTAGTAAATAGTTAGGTTACAATTAGGAATATATAATAAATATTAATATAATTATAATACAAATATAAATTAATTTAAATATAATATAATTTAATATAATATAATATAGGAATACATTTAAGATTAGGTAAAGGTTATAATTTAATTAAGTTTCAATTAGGTTTACAATTCAATTAGGATATGGTTAGGGGTGGGGATCATTTAGAATTCTATTATGGTTAGAGTATGGGTTACATTTAAGATTATTGTTATTTTTGTGATATGTATAGATTGATTCATTTTTAACATGATACTTTTTTTTATTAGAGGGGTAAACACTTTTGACCTAGAGCTAGATGAAACCAATGAGGCTATAGTATGACTAGATTTGGACCTCACTAGACATCTAGATCCCCTTAAGCCATCCTATCACCCTAAATCATAAATTGATTTCTTAAGGGTCCCAATATGACAAATTTCTTATGGGGATCGTTAGTTCTTGTAATTTGGTGAAGTTGCCCAAGGCAACCAAATTTTAAACAATAATAAGATCATGCAAGATTATAATATGAATGAGATTTCATGATCTAGGGTTGGTCGTTGAAACAAGAGTAGATCTCAATCAACTATTCACAAGAAAAATGTTCTTCGCTAACTTGCAAGTTCATTAAATATTCTGAAGGCACCAAAACTTTACCCTAAGTTTTCGTAAACCCTAAACCCTCAACTCTAAAAAATCTAAAACCCTAAACACTAAACCATTCATTTTGTCCTACTCAGGATCATAAAGTGAAATTTGGTTGTCTTAGGAAAATCCACCATATTTTATTCCCTTTTGCCATGTAATTTTGTCCTAGGATCTTACTACATATATCCCCTTAAGTTA
>VDFB02086698.1:0-14635 GCA_007258455.2 Sequoia sempervirens | reverse complement strand
ACAAAAGGAATATAAATGAAAGTATATATTTTTGGGTGATGCAAGATTGCCTCACACTAATCGGATGCTCCCGTGATCAAATTAACTGAGACACTGCACAAACATTTAGAACACATACACCAAATAGTAGGAGTAGAGACGCCAATTCAAAGAAATGTGAAGCATTTCTTGGACTAGTCGAAACAACCAACAACACTGGCAACCTTCTACAATTCATAGGAATCTACTTGACAACATTAGTGACCTAAAAGGATAGGAGTGAAACATCCATAGAGCACTAACTTTGAATCCCAAATTGTAAGACCATATCTTTAGTAGTGAAGGAATGTGGAGCATTCTCCCAAGAATACTTTAAAGCAACTTCTTGAACCAGAAACACTTAAGCAACTTGTAGAGGATAGATCTTTATTTCAACAACACATGTTTTATTAGAAACATCAAGAGAGAGAATAATACATAGTGTATACCTTCAACAACATCTCTCCACTATCATCAATACTTCTAATGCTTCTAATTCTCACTTTAATAGATTGTTATGAAACTAATGTTGCTGATAGAAATCATACTCAATAACATCCAACCATAAACTTCAACAAACATTAGATAAGGCATGACAACCAATCATGAACTTCAACAAATCTTGTTAGATAAGGCATGACATCAAAACATGAACTTCAACAAGCACAAAGATAAGGAATGACATCCAATCATGAACTTCATCAACTCTTATTTGATAACGCATGACATCCAACCATGGACTTAAACAACCCTTCCATACATCAATGTTAGCCCATACTGAATATTTTCAATAATTAAAACCAATTGCCAACAATATCACACAAATATCCTCAAGTGTTGACATCATTTATAACCAATAATCAGTGTTGACATCATTGACAACAACTACCAACAATCTCCCCCTTTGGAATTGATGGCAACATAACTTCTCACTCTCCACCTTTGACATCAAGGATAAAGGGCCACACACACCTACTCACAAAAATACATTTTCTAAATTTAGGAACAAAGGGGAAAAGATCTTTAATTGAAGTAGTGACACATTCTCCCCCTTTGATCAACAACACTATTTTACAATTCTTGCACAACTGCATCAAAACTCTCCCTTACTACCAATTCCCCCTAAGTCGGAGCATAAATCAATCGAGGAGAAAGGATATGTCATGAATTTATCCCCCTGGAAAGATGCACCATCTATGTATCTAGTTGGAACAAGGAGAGGCAATAACCTCCAACTTCTCCCATAGATACTCAAAAGTATCCTTTGAAAGTGCCTTGGTAAAAATGTATGTAATGGTGCAACACCCAACTGTTGCTCACAAAACAAAATGCAACATATCTTTGCTGCAAAAAAAATAACAATCATCCCATACACAAACTCATAAAATCATAAGACCAAACAAAGAGAAAAATTATTAATTCAAAACTAAATCTTCTTTCATTCTCATAGAAACAATTACAAAATTTTCTAATACATCATGGCTTCAAATCGGCTCCACATGCTCCTCCTGTAGCTTCTATTTTTACTGCACCCAAAATCTTTATGTAGCTTTGAATTTTAGCTGATCAAACCTTCTTTACACTCCTCCATTTACTTGCAACAAATTACTTTTTTTATGAGTTGCTCATGTTCTTTACACAAATCTCCATTCTTTACGCTTCCCTACTAATGTATTTTCTAGCCCCTATTTACTTTCACCTTGCTTCCGACTCATTCCAACCTCTCCCAAAAACACAAAACCTTTTATTTGTTGCACATTATATTTCTCATTTTCACAAAGTTTTCCCAACAATGCTCAACTCTCACATAGCATCTCCTCTTTTTTTGTTTTTATGTCACCCCAAGAATATGCCAAGGAGCTTCCCATAAATTCAAATTTTTCTAAAGATTATTTTTTTTCCTTCCTCCTTCCCATGTAGCATCATTGCATACTTTTTCTTGGCCTTCCTTAACCCCACATTCCCCCCATCACTATTGTTTTTAATGTTTATAACAAATCTGAAAATAGGGCGGCTAGATTCCCCATTTCCACACCTCCACAAAGGCCCATTTTGGGCATGGCATTTCTGACATAATAGAACCTTTCAAAATGTAATAAACTTTCCTTCAATGAGACATTAAAACCTGCCATAATGATCTACAATTTGCATTATTTTAAAACCAAAATCTGTCACTTGGAAATGTCATCAATTTGCTTCCAAAGAGACATTTTTAAAATGATTATACAATTTTGAGAAAATTAAGTTTGGGAATTTCAACTTTCAAGCATCAATTATCCCAACTTAATGTTTGGAAATAATGCCTTGGGCCAGCAATAAGAATTGTGAGAAAATTAATTTATAATTGTAAAACAACATCAAGAGTAGACCCGGGTGCTGACAGGAAAATATCAAAGTTCTCCATTTTGCATGAAAATTGATGTGCAAGCTTGGAATGGTACCCCATGGATCCCTACAAAAGGAAGGATATGCTCAAAACCTTTATCAACCAAAACAAGGAGCTAAAAATATGTAGGGAGACACCAAAAATCACCACAACACACCAAAAATGAGAAAATAGAAAGAAAATATTTTTGGATGATGCAGAATTTCCCATAGACCTGGATGCTCCTACATTAAACACATCGGGTAAGTTGAAATGTTCCCTAAGCTGAAAACTCATGAACATTTGGATGAGCTTGGGATGGTGATCCTATGCTTGTTCTTGATCCATATTTCCTCCTTGTCCTCACACTCTTTCTTCTTCAATTCATTCTGAACTTTTGCAACCTCCTCTTGTCTCATCTTCTCTTTTCCTTTGCGTTATTTTCTACCTACACACTATAGGATTTCATTGCTCACCTCCTTTTGTAAATCTAATTTAAACTCTTCGTAAGACTTAACCATGTATGCAACCAATAATTTTTTTGTTCTATCTTAGTACCATTACTATCCTTTTGTACCTCCCTTGTATCTCTATTCTCAAAATCTTTCTTCAAACTATTTCCAACTACAACCTTTACCTCTGGCTTTTTTGACCTACAAAAATTTATAGGACTATTGCCATGTACCCCCTTCTCTTTCTCCTTCAATGAACTCAAAGTATACTTCTACCCATCTTTCATAATGGTGTACAAATTCTCTCTATAATAATAGATATCCTTTCTATCAAATTTCCAATGCCTTCCTAACAAAACATGACATGCACTCATGGACATAATATCACATAAAATTTCATATTTATAAGGACCAATATAAAAATTTACCAAGCATTGTTATTTCACCTCTAACTCATGATATACTTGCAACCAACTTACTTTATAGGGATTAGGATGCTTAATCCTCTTCAATCCTAGTTTTTCTACCATCTCCTCAAAAACCAATTTATATGTACTACCATTGTCTACAATAACCTTACAACACTTACCTCTTGATTTGTATACGGTACGAAAGAGACTCCTCTAACATGGTCCATTCTCCTCTTTGCTTGGATTTACCAACACTCTCTTGAACATAAGGGATTCTCCACACTCTGGTTCTACCACATCCACTGGCGATGCTTCCCTCTCCTTGTCTTCTTGCAGCATGTGATTTCTTGTTGCACCTCTCTTATTGGTGTCTTGGTGTATTTATGGACACTCAAAAGCTCTATGTCCAACTTCCCCACACTAGAAACACTTTCCCAAGAACTCCCTGCTACTACTAGCATGCCCTATTGTTGAATACTCTTTTCCTTGTGCTCCTTTGTTCCATTTTGGGCTTGTTTCTTCTTCAAAAATTTTCTTTCCTTTGTGGATGCTCGGTTGACCTCTTTCTATTGCTATCTTCCCTTTCCTCTTCAATTATTTTGTTTCCTTCTATTTACCTTTTCCTCTACTTTCAAAGCATACTAGTAAGTGTCTTCAACCGTAGAAATCTTCAACATACTCATCTCATCCTGGATATTGAATCTAATTCCATTTATGTATCTAGCCACCTTCTCTCTATCCATTTCATGATATCTTGTTTTAATCATCATTTTGTAAAATTCCTCTATATACTCCTTCACACTCATGTCTTTCTATTTTAAATTTTGAGGCTTTTTTAATAGCTCCAATTCATAATCTCCTTAATAAACTTCACCTTCAATCTAGCAACCATCTGTCTCCACCCTGTTATCCTCATCTCACCATTATCTACTCTTTCTTTCTGCAACTCTTTCCACCAAAATGTAGCATGTCCCTTAAGCTATGTTTGCTCTAACCTTACCCTTTGTGGGTCTCTAATATTTTAAAACTCAAAATAATCTTCCAACTCTCCAATCCAATCTATTAGATTCTCAATATTCAAAGTGCCTAAAAAATGAGGGACTTCCATTTTATGGCCTCTCTTGATTTGGGCTATTGCTCTCAGAAATCTTATTTTATGTTTCTTAGCTTATTTCTCATTTCATTGCGAAAGTCTTCTAGCATTTTCTCTACTCTTCTAGGTATTATCCTTCTTGGAGGCATCTCGAAATCCTATCAACCTCTTCTCTTATGAATCTATTGTCTTCTTAGCTCTCTACAGCTACAAGACTCTACACACCTGCAACAACCTCTAGAGCTTTGAAACAACTTCAATCCTCACCCACAGATCCTGGCATAAGCTAGCTCACGTTTGGGCTTTGCTTATGCACTCAAGATCACTCACTCTATTACCATTTGTTGTAACAATCAATTGTTGCTCACAAAACACAATGCAACATATCTCTACTGCAAAAAAATAACAAGCATACCATACACAAACTCATAAAATCATGAAGACCAAATAAAGAGAAAAATCATTAATTCAAAACTAAATCTTCTTTTATTCTCATAGAAACAATTATAAAATTTTCTCAATACATCATGGCTTCAAATCTACCCCGCATACTCTTCCTATAGCTTAAGTTTTTGCTCCCCCCAAAATCTTCCTATAGCTTTGAATTTCAATTTCTCAAACCTTCATGACACTCCTCCATTTACCTGCAACAAATTACTTTTTTTATTAGTTGCTTGTGTTATTTACATAGCTCTCCATTCTTTACATTGCCCTATTGATGTATTTTCTAGCCCCTTCTTACTTTCCCCTTGCTTCCCACTCATTCCAACTTCTCTAAAAAAAGAAAAAAACATTTTATTTTCTGTACATTAGATTTCTCATTGTCACAGAGTTTTCCCAGCAATGCTCAACTCTCACGTAGCATCTCCTCTTTTTTTGTTTTATGTCACCCCAAGAATATACCAAGGAGCTGCCCATAAATTCAATTTTTTTTAAAGATTATTTTTTTCCTTCCTCCCTCCCATGTAGCATCATTGCAAACTTTTTCCTAGCCTTACTGAACCCCACATTTCCCACATTACTACAGTTTTTAATGTTTTTAACAAATAAAAATTACATGGAAAGTGGGAAAGGAAGCGGAGGGCATTTTTTGAATTCTTTTGGTGATGGTGAAGGGGACCAATCTAAAGATGAGGATGATGATGGCCTCTACTTGTTGGTGGTTTGGGGTTGTCGGTCAAATGCAGTGGGTCTATGTGTTTGGCAGACCCCTGTGGTGGAGCTTACTACTCTGGACACTCTTCCCTATTGTTCTGCTGGTGGCTCGAGATGCTCCCAAGGGTTAGTGCTGCCATTCTTGAGGTTTTGCCACCTTGTAATCTATTCATTGTTGGAGGCCTCCTCACATTGGTTGAGTCCGAGGTCCGTGAGCTAAGTGTGGCTCCCTTGCTCTGAAAATTCCTCCTGCTGGGCAGCTGGGAAGGACCCAAGTTCGACATGTGGTTGGCAATGCCTCGTGCGGATGATCTCAGATGGGAGGTCCGTGGACTACCGGTTTTGCCTGGCGGCATCATTGGGAGGGGAATGTTCTCATGTGTGCTTAGGGACAATGATGTTCTCTAATCTCCCTGGTTTCCTTCGGCAAAATGTTTTGTGAGGAAAAGTGTTTTACCTCAATGCTTTGTGGTGAATCCGCCTAGTGTGACCTGTTGTTTCATGTTCTTGGTCTCTATGTGATGCCGATCATGGGTCTAAGTGGATGTCGCTATCGTGGGACGCTTGTTGGTGTGAGGGATGAAGCTCCTACAACCTGGCTGGTGGTGGGTGCTTTGTGCTTTTGGTATCGCAATGAGACCCTCCCTGACTCTGGCTTAGGGGACTCTCAACTTTGGTGTTGTTGCTCTGGGGTGTCTTTGGTGTGGAGGATTTGGTTTTTGTTGGCTTCCCTCTATAGTCGTGTTCGGTGGGTTCTCCACTGGAGGACCTGTGGTGGCTATGGGAACCTTGCTCTGGTTTGTGATGGTGAGGTTCGTGCTTATGGATGGCTTCCCAGTTGGTGGAAATGATTGTGAAGGTGTTGATGCTTGGTAGTGGGTGTGGGCCCTATCCCTCTAGTCCGCGGGAGCGCTGCCCCCTTGGGAGATGAATACCGGTGCTCAACCATTTTGGAGCCGGTAGCTCTATGATGTGGTATTGGTCTTGTTGTTGTCCCGGGAGGCTTTTTCTCGCTAGGTACCTTGGTGGAGTCGGTGGGTTAGCACTACTAATGTTCCTGCCTTCTTCCTGCTCCTACATTCATGGTGTTCTATTGAGGTGAATAACATTCCTATTAAGGTGGAGCTAGAGTTTGTAGGTTTGGGGGGTTGTGTGTCTCTCCTTTCTTGGTTCCTATTGAGGTGGAATGTTCTCAGGAGGGAGGGAGGTTTTGTTGGTAGTCTTGGTCCCCATTTCTTCCTCTCTTATAGATGGGAGCCCCAACCTATTGAGGTGGTTTTGGAGTTGGTATTGGGTTGGTTTGTGCCTCTTGAGGAATGATTCTCTACTACAAGTGGTGATGTTTACCCCTTGGTGTTCAAGAGCACGTTAGGCTCTGGTTTGTTTGTTTCAAGTAGATGGTCTATTGCTGGTGAGTTGTTGCAGATGGGATGTTGCCTTCTGAGTAGAAGGTTGGTTACTATACTGCTAATGCAAAGTATTGGTTATGTGTGTTTGCTGCCCCAGTCTTAGGTGTCGTGAAGATTGTAAAAGTTCGTCGGCTTTGACCGCTTCCCAGTCCTTGGTGTCTTGTCACCTTTGGTTACCTGCGACTAGGTGTTGGTTGTTTTTCTCGCGGTGTTTAACAAGCTGATGGCTGCTGGCCTTTGGTTCTAAGGGTTCATACTCCTTGTTATTTTGTTCTTCAATTGTTTGTTGTTGACCGTTGTGGTTTTGTTCTAAAGGGGAGGGACACCCTTATTTGTCGCTTAATTCTTTAAACAAATCTAAAATGTAAAGTAAAACAGATTCCCCATTTCTACACACCCACAAAGGCCCATTTTGGGCACAAAATTTCTACCATAATAGACTCTTTCAAAATGTAATAAATATGCGTTCAATAAGACATTAAAACCTGCCATAATGATTTACAATTTGCATTATTTTAAAACTAAAATCTATCACTTGGAAATGTCATCAATTTGCTTCCAAACAAGCATATTTTTTAAACGATTATAAGATTTTGGGAAAATTAAGTTTGAGAAGTTTAACTTGCAAGCATTAATTATCCCAACTTAATTTTTGGAAATAAAACCTTGGACCAACAATAAGAATTTGGAGAAAATTATTTTTTTTATTGCAAAATAGCATCAAGAGTGGACCTGGGTGCTAACAGGAAAAAATCAAAGTTCTTTGATTCGCATGAAAATTGACATGCAAGCTTGGAATGGTACCCCATGGACCCCTACAAAAGGATTTGTTCAAACATTCATGGATTTTAAAATTTTAAACTTTTTTGAAATTACCAACCAAAGTCACAAAACAATTAACTCTTCCAAATTGTTAAAGATATGCTCGTGAAACCTTCACCAACCAAAACAAGACACCAAAAATGACCACAACACACCAAAACTAAGAAAATAAAAAGATTTTTTTTGGGACAATATAGGATTTCCCATAGACCCGAATGCTCCTGCATCAGTAATCTAGTCCTTGGTAGGCACATACTCCATTCTAACTTCATGTTCTACAACCTTCTCTCTTAGAAAATGGTACCAAATAGAAATGTGTTTAGTCCTTGAATCCATTACCAAATTATTAGAAATATTAATTACACTTGTGTTGTCACACAATATAGGAATAGGTTCATCATAAACCACCTTCACATCTTCAAGGTCTACTTCATCCAAAGCACTTGAGTGCAACAAGAGGCTACAACAATGTATTCAACTTCTATTGTTGACCAAGATATTGAATCATTCTTTTTATTGAACCAAGAGACCAATCTGTCTTCCAAAAAGAAAGCACTTCCACTTGTGTGTCTTTGATCATCCACACAACCTACTCAATTTGCATCAATATAGGCATTGAGAGAAAATTTATTATCCTTTTTGTAACACAAGCCATAATCTAGAGTTCCTTTTAGGTATCTAATTATTATTTTCACTTTTTTATGAGATTACTTAGGATTGGCTTGAAATATAGCAACCAAACATACTACATGCATAATATCAAGTCTAGAAATAGTTAAGTACAATAACCTCCAATCATAGACCTATAAAGAGTCTGATCAACTTCCAGAGACTCATCATATTTTCTCAAGTGACAACCAGTCACCATAGCAAATTTCTTCAACATCTCCTTGACATATTTAGCTTAAGAAATGAAGATACCATCATCTTGCTGAATAATTTGAATCCCAAGTAAGAAGGATAGCTCACAATTGACATCTCAAATTCTTTCTGCATCTCTTTTATAAACCTTTTACACATATCATCATATCCACCAAAGATGATGTCATCAACATATACAACCATAATCAGAAACTTGTCTTCTTGAACCTTAATGTACATATTACTATTTGCATTACCTTTCTTGAATCCTTGTTGAAGTAGGTACTTATCCAATCTAGCATACCAAGCTCTAGGAGCTTTCTTGAGACCATATAGAGCTTTCTTGAGTCTGTAAACCATGTATGCATTCTTTAATGACTGAAAACCACCTAGTTGCTCAATATATACATCTTCTTCTAAATCACCATTCAAGAAAGTTGACTTGACATCCATTTGATATACCTTGAAGTTATTATGAGCAACAAGAGTAAGAAACATCCTTATTGCTTCCATTCTGGCTACTAGAGAAAAAGTATCCAAAAAATCAATTCCTTCAACTTGTGAATAGCCTTTGAAAAACCAATCTAGCTTTGTTCCTTACTAATTCACCATCTTCATTCAACTTATTCCAAAACACCCACTTTGTTCCTATCACATTCTTATCAATTGGGCTGGGAACTATTTCCCAAGTCTAATTCTTCTCTATTTGATTCAATTCTTCCTCCATTTCCTTTATCCAATTTTCATCTTTGCTAGCATCAACAAAGTTTTTGGGTTCTACCTTTGATAGTTGCACAAATTAACTTTCTCATTTTCTCTTGCAAAATTTCTCTTGGTTAGCACACCTTTGTCTTTATCCCCAATGATATGATCTACAGAAGGATTCCTTTGGACATACTTAGTTGGAGATTTGAGAGTCTTCACTAGTTCTGGTTCCTTTTCTTCTTTATCTTCTATTTCTTCTTCTTCTTCTTCAATCCAAGGAAGCATATCAGAACCGAGAACCTTAGGTTAATGTGAGATTTTACCAAAGTCTTCATCTACCTTGAAATTTTTACTTTCAATCATCTTTCCCAATCTCTTGTTATAGCATTTGTATTCCTTGCTCCTAGTTGAGTAACCAAGAAAGATTCCTTCATCACTTGACTTGAATCAAACTTTCCAAGATCTCCATCTCTTCTAATATAGCATCTACTCCCAAAGATTCTGAAATATCTCATAGTGGGAGGTCTTCCATACCATAGCTCATAAGGGGTCTTATTGCTACTGACCCTCAACTAAACTCTATTAAGAAAATAGACTGTAGTAAGTACTACTTCCTTCCAATACATATCTGGTAGGTCAACATCTTTCATCATTGTCATAGCCATTTCTCACACTATTCTATTCTTCATTTCTACTACTCTATTCTACTGAGGGTTCTATGAGCATACAAATATCTCCTAATGCTATTATCTTCACAAAAAATTCAAACTCATATGACGTGAATTCACCTCCCTTATCTGACCTTAAACATTTGATCTTAACATCCATTTCATTTTCAACTTTTTCTTTAAAATCTTAAATTTATCAAAGGCTTCCAATTTCTCTCTTAAGAATGTAACCCAACTCATTCTAGTGTAATCATCTACAAGCAACATAAAATACCTTTCACCTTGTTGAATCCTTAGCCTTGTAGGTCCACATAGATCAAAGTGGATCAACTCTAATGGTATTGAAACAAAGCATTTCTTTCTTTTAAAAATAGTCTTTGTTTCCTTTCCCATTTAACATTCTTTGCATAAAGTGTTTGCAAGATTTGTTATTCTAGGCATATCTCTCACTACATGAGAGGAATTGATCTTCACCATGTTGTCAAATTTAATGTCCCCCATCCTTTTGTGCCACAACCAACATTCTTCATACTAATCCAATAAGAAGATTCTTTCGTTAGCCTCCTTTAGATGGTAGAAATTACCATTTGTTCTTGTTTCTTCAATAACAAGCCTACCAAAACCTTCCTTTATGATATCAAATACATTAGCATGAAAATTAAGATTGTATCCTTTACTGCACATTTCATTGACACTTAGGAGATTATGTTTCAGACCTTTGACATAAAGGACATCTTCAGTTATATTCTTTTCATCAATTGTTATATCACTTTTTCCATAGATTTGTGCTGACTTATAATCTCCAAACTTTACAATTCCACCATTAACCTTCTTGAGACTAATGAACTTACTTTTGTTACCAGTCATGTGGTGAGAACACCCACTATTAATTACCCATGCATTTACCTCTTCCTTTGCATGAAGGGTAGTCCATGCTACCATTGATTTTTCATTAACCTTACTATTCTATAAAGTACCATACCTTTTACATTCTCCAATGTTTTTCATTTTTCCTTCTAGAGCCATGAATAGATTTTCATCATTTGAATCATTATCTTCATCTTCAAAGGAACAACTTCTCTCCTTAGAATAAAATCCTCTTTTGATTTTCTCTCTTTTATTATCATCAACAGACTCTTTATAGGGACATTTAGATGCAAAATGATCAATTCTTCCACAATTGAAATATTTGAACTTAGGTAACTTACCTTTGTACTTTCCAGTGCCTTTTCTTCAATATTTTTGTTGGTTTTGAATGTAGCTTCCTTCTTTAGAACATCATGATCAAACTCTCTCATTTCAAAGGTTGTGAGAGCACCATACATTTTATCAACAAAGTATTGATCCAAATCTTGAGATTCTTTAATGGCAAACATCTTATGACTATAAGTTTTAGGGAGAGATCTTAGAACCTTCTTCACAATCTCACTTTCTTTTACTTCTCCACCAATACTAGTGATGCTAGAGACAACTTCTTGTACCCACAACATGTAACTTGCAATGTTCTCATCTTCTATCATCTTTAGAGTCTCAATTTATATACTTTTAAAGATATGCATCTTAGCTTGCTTCACTTTTGTATTACCTTCATAGATACTGCTAATCTTTTCCCAGACTTCCTTAGTAGAGATGCAATTCATCACCTTCAATTTTTTTGAATCAACTAATCCACATAAGAGAGAATTCTTACCTTTGGCATTGCATTCATATAATCTAATTTTAGATGGATATTTTAGAGGAGTAGTAGGAGCAGTATAACCATCTTTGAATGATTTCCAAACACCAAACCCTAGGTAGTTTAGGTTTCCTTCCATTCTCAATTTCTAGAGAGCATAATTAGTCCCATCAAACCTAGGACCTTGTATGAACTATCATGTGCCATCTCAGACTTTTTCCTCAAGTGGTCAAGCTTTCTTCACAAGAACTTTGCTATGATACCAATTGTTGAACACAACCAAAGACTAAGAGGGGAGGTGAATCAATCAACACAAAAACTAAAAACTTTCTGAAACAAGAGCTCTTCAACATTATATAAACTTTAAATCCTTAAGTAGATTAGCAACAAAGAAATATGTAGTAGTTTAAACCTTTAACCAATTTAGCAACTATCAACAATGAGAGATATAATAGTCCTAGCCTTAACCAAAATAGCAGAAATGATAAAATAGACAAGAACACACATCCACAAGATGACACCAAATTTATGTGGAAAACCCAATGAGGAAAAACCACGATGAAATTTAACTCATAATATAAAGGCTCACTACCAAAAAGGACTTGCAAACTAAGGAAAACTAACCCAGCACAAGATACAAAGGACTTAGAGGACTGAATCAAACACAACTCTAGATGCAAGATACAAGTACTTGATGTGATTCGCTATCTTAGAGGAGGATACAAAAATTATGAGAGAATTAAAATATTTGTTAACAATTCACTCTATTAACTAAGGCATTAAGGCACATATGATCTTTTCTCTTCACAATGTAGTACTAACTCTACTAGATATTCAATACATTCCACACACTTTTCTATTTCACACTTGTACACTTCTCCATCTTGTTGCATCCAAAATGATCTTGTATTTATATCCACCACAAGAAGTTTCAAAACTTCAATTAGGTCATCCAAAAGAAGATACATAATGAATTCAACAAGTTCGCTACCAAAGCATAATGCAGTCTTATCCTGATAATAGAGAGGACCAAAAACAACTTTATTACATATTTCAATGTGATCCAAAATAATTCACACATTGGCACACATTAATCTAAGTCGACATGAAGGAAACATGTAGATAAAACATGAAGCACATAACCAATCGGCTCAAAAACATTCTTCCAATTGAATTTACTTGATGCAATCCTAAACAGGATAGGTTAGGACCCAAATATATCATAACACATCCTCAATTGTTGGTGCAAACCCCCAAGCACATGGTGCAAGAAAAAGAACAAGCCCTATCACCTACATATCTACAAATAACCCAAAAATTCAACTCAAGAACAATGCAACACCAAAGTGGCAAATCAACAACATGAATATCACATGGAGATGTTCCAATGAACATCCAAAAATACTTCCATACACTTCTTTCATACTGTCATGCCATCAATAGCCATTGTAGGCCAAATAGGAACAAAATACTTCATTTAGGAAGCACAAAACACAATCAAAAGATATAGCATTAACATATCAACTTTTGAACCAATTAAACATATGAAATTGGAACTAAAACACTACACAAATTTTTAGAAAACATCCACCAAACTGTAGGAGCAAAGACATCAATGCAGAGCATTTCTCGGACCAGTTTAGACAACCAACAACACTGCGAACCTTCTACAATTCACAAAAATCTCCTCATAAGCACTAGAGACCTAAAAAGATAGGAGTACAACATCCATAGAGAAATGAATTTGAATCCCAAACCATAATACCGTATCTTCAACAATGAAGGAATGTGGAGAATTCTCCCAAGTAGACTTTAAAGCAAATTCCTAAACCAGAAACACTTAAGCAACTTGCAGAGGCCAGATCTTTCTTTTAGCAACACATGCTTTATCAGGAACATCAGGAGAGAGCAAAATACATATTTTAAACCTTCAACAACATCTCTCCTCTATCAACAATACTTCTAATCATCATCTTAATATATCATTATAAAACTAACTCTCCTAAAAGAAATCATAATCAATGACACCCAACCATAAATTTCAACAAACATCAGATAGGGCATGACATATAGTCATGGACTTCAATAACTCATCTTAGATAAGGCATGGCATCTAAACATGAACTTCAACAAACATTAGATAAGGCATGGCATCTAGTCATGAACTTCAACAACTCTTCTTAGATAAAGCATGACATCCAACCATGAACTTCAGTAACCCTTCCATACATCAATGTTAGCCCATATATTGAATGTTGTCAACAATGACAACCAATTGCCAACAATCTCACATAAATTTCCTCTTGAGTGTTGACATCAATGACAACAACTGCCAACATTCCCTTCATTTCTCTAATTAATTTTCAACATATTTGAGTAATATTGAGTATTTCTTAGTATTATGATCACAGCTTGACTTTTGGTCATGGTTGAAATTCCTAGATCTAATGATTGATCTATTATATTGACCAAGCCCTTGTTAGTTTCCTACTATTTTTTAGGCACTCTCCACTACCTCATCTTGTATTTACTCATGCAATTAGGGTCTTTGAGTGTGTTTTTTGTTCTTTTTAAATTTTATATTCTCTTATATTTAATCCATTATAAACTATGGATTAGATTTCAATTTGTGATTTTATGTGTGTTTCTAGAATGAAGTTCCAAATGAGGGTTTCTTGCTTAATTTAGTTTTAAACTTGTAAGAAAACCTTAGATTTTATTTGAATACATCAAATTATTCCTAGGTCAAGCTAATTACTTTAGGAAATTTTGGGCCTCTACCATAACTTCTATGACCTAGAGTTTACTCTTTCAAGGTGTTGAAAAAATCAACATGAATACAAAATCATCATCAGATCCTAAGGGATTACTCCTTTGGACTTCAAATGTCATATTTATGCTTTCTTTTATAAATATTTGAATTAGGATCAAGCTCTTAAGTCTTATAAATACCAATTGCTAAAGTCCAAGAAATTCATATTTAAGAGAAAACAAAATATGGA
>VDFB02086697.1:0-29456 GCA_007258455.2 Sequoia sempervirens | reverse complement strand
ACGTAAATGTATGTATATCATGTCGATACGTACATATGGGCATATCCATTTTCTGAGCATACATATGTATTGACATATATATACATATGGATACGTGTACATTATATACATGTATTCACATACTCACTTCACCTATTAACATATATCCATTCACGTTTTCCACATTAAGGTTAAAGCATAGTAAGTCAGACAAATGAGTAATCATCATTTTCAAAGCATAAAGAAGTAAACATAACTCCTAAAGCCTAAGGATGACTTATCTAAACCAACATAATTGACTTGGTTTCTTAGAGCCTATACTGACGTGTGTGTATGCTCATTTGGTAATCGTTACTGTTTACTCAACCAAGCTCCTCCCCGAGTGATATTTCTCCTCTGCCTGAAGGAATGGTCCGCTTACTTGCACATCATGACACGGAAATGAAAGTCATATGCTCACAACAAAGCAGTATTCATATAACACCTCAAAAGTTAGAATAAACATTATTCCATAACTTGCATGCAACATTAATCATCAATAGAAGTATTAGACAAATGAGACAATCATTTTAATTAGGACACATTCAATTGATCACAAGAATAATATGTTTTATTCATCTAAAAGATTCAAACATTACAATGCACTTCCTATGCAATAGTAACTATACAATCGGGATGTAACATACATTTTAGCTTCTAACCAAAAAATTAATGCAGCAAAATCCAAGATTTACATTCTCAATACAGGATCAAATTTAAAAGAGAAGATTGTGCAAGTCCTGGCCTTCCAAATTGTAGATCTTCCTTGTAAGTATCTTGGTATTCCATTCTTCATAGGGGAAAATAGAATTTCATATTGGGATAAGGTCATTCAAAGCATTCAATCCAGGATTTTGAGTTGGAAAGGTTGTTGGCTTTCCTTTTTAGGCAAAATTCTTATGATTAAAGTTGTCCTTTCTACTATACCTAATTATTACATGGCTATACTGAAGGCTCTTAGAGCAGTTATTACTGAAATTGAAAAATTGATAAGGTCTTTCTTATGGAAGGGAAACATGGATGGTAAAAAAATCCCACTTGTATCTTTGCAAAACATTTGTTTGGAAAAATTAAAAGGTGGTGTAGGGGTTCACAATTTATTAGCAAGAAACGTGTCCCTAGGAGCAAAGCTTGTTTGGCATATGTACACCAAGTCTAAAGCTAAATGGTGTAAAGTCATGCAAGCAAAATACCTAGATTGTGACTTCTCAGATTGCATACTCACCATTTCAAATCCTCCCTTAGGGTCTGTAATGTGGAACTTTTTAATAAACTGCAAGAGGTTAATTTTTCCATATCTAACTTGGGAGATACACAATGGTGAAAGTGCAAAGTTTTGGCAAGACTCTTGGAATGGGCATCCTTCTTTGCAACTGCTGCAAGTTGTTTAGGCATCCCAAGACCTTCTAGTTCATAGATTGGGGGTCAAAGTCAAGGATTATTTTCATAAAATTGATGCTCACATGGGTCAAGTAACTTGGAAACAATTAGATTCTCCGGCTCTTTATCATGATCTTCAACAAGAGTTACATAGTATACTCATGAATAGAATTTTTTTTTCAAGCAATTTGTAGACAAGCTCATTTGGGCACCCTCAAAAATAGGTGAATATTCAGTCAGATTAGGTTATAAAGCAACAATAAGCTCTTAAGTGCAAGGTCCCTCTCATAGAGCATTGCCATTTTGTTGGAATCCTATGGTCTTACCAAAAGCTAGGTGTTTTGCATGGCTAGCCTTAAAGCACAAGGTGTTGACTAGTGACAGGTTGGTCAAATTGGGCATAACAGCTCAGCCTTTTAATTGTGTCCTGTGTGATTTATGCCAAGAAGGGATAAATCATCTATTTCTATAGTGCCCTTTTGTGTACAAATGTTGGGAGTTTGTCAAAGCCAAGCTAGATTGGTCCTCTCTGTTCCCCAAAACCTTATGGGAAATGATCACAAGTTGGAAAATTCTTCACAAATTGTCTCTATTTGCTAGTATTTGGAAAATAATTCCTTATACAATGCTTTGGTGTATTTGGTGGGAAAGGAATAAAAGAATTTTCAGGAAGGTATCCTCTTCTATTGATCATGTACTCTTGTCCTTAGAGAAGTCAATTTATGAAGTCACAAATTCTTATGTTTCTAAATCAAAGCATGTAGGTTCTATATTTACAGACTGGGATGCAAAGTAGCTCAAGTTGTGGCCTAAACTAGTAATTCATTTCAAGGGGAATCAACATGTGGTGGGTAATATAAAGATTGGCAGAAAGACAATGTATTGGATTCCTCCACTTGTGAGCTTAATAAAACTAAATTTTGATGGATCATCCAAAGGAAATCCGGGTATCTCAGGCGCAGGTCTTGTGCTAAGAGATCACAATGGAAACCTCATTTGTGCAAAATCAATTTAGTTGCCTTTTGGTACTAATAACCAAGCGGAGGTTCATGCACTTTTGTTTGGATTGCAAATGGCAGTTCATCTAAGTACTAAAAACTTGCAAGTTGAAGGAGATTCTTTGCTTATAGTCAATGCTTGCAGAGAAAAGTGGACTTGTAGTTGGAAAATCAAATATGTTATGGAGCAAGTCTGGAGCCTACTAGTTTCATTTGAAGCTTTCCAATTAAATCATGTCTATAGAGAAGTAAATCAATTAGTGGATCTTTTAGCTAATATTGGATGTGGTCAAGAGCAACCTGAAGTTGTTTATGGGGCAGGAAATGATAATCTCTTTCAAGAAATGCAGTAGTTAATCAATAAAGAAAGGAAAATTCCATAGCTACATTAAATGTGGCTATGTTTGTATTTTAATGCTAATGGTGCATTTTTCTTGTAGGGCTCATGTTTCTTCCCACTCACAATGGTGATTATTATTAATCACTCTTTCAAATGTGGCACCTATACAAACTCTTTGAAATATTCTGAGCTAATTTTTTTCAAATTTTCAATAACAGTAAGCAATGCAACACACATCCGTTAGGGTTAGCACTTAAACCAAAATGATGCGGAATTCAACTCTAACCAAGAATGTGCCAGATGACGACGAGCATATGGTTAGAGGATCTCAAAGCAATGTAGAATAAAGAACTCTAACCAAGAATGCGCCGGATGACAATGAGCATATGGTCAGAGGATCCCTATCTTCTATTATGTTGAAAGTAAACTCAACACCCAGAATGTGCTTCCAAACACGGAGTGGGAATGGAGCTACCATAGGGCAGAGATGTAAGATATTACAATGCAAATCAAAGTAAATAGGCGGCAAGCCAGCCTCTTCCACTTATCTAGCGGGTATTACAATGAAATAACAGAGAAGAAGTAAGATTGCTGACAGTACTACTGTTCAGCTTACAATAATTAGAGATTTGCTTGCCAAATACATAAAATAAGAAAGTCTAACCATGCTGCAATATAGTATAATGTCTCCTCAATGATCACAAAGACTTTCAACCAAAACCCAACTCAAAAGATAGACTTTACGCAAGCTGATATGACACAACAACTTAATATGCATAACCAACAACCCTAGAATCCACTAAAATGCTCACAACTCACTCAATACTTGCCAGAATGACATGAGACTTGATGCAAACGAAAGCTAGGATGATGACAATGAAGACTAGATAAAGAAACAACTGACAAATTGAAGTATTTTTTTTCTAAACACTTTCTAGGCAAAACAGAATGGAACAGCCTCAAGAAATGTTCTACCAACAAGATAAAATCCAAGACACCTCTAAAAAATCTACAACTTGGCATAGAGGGGCGCCCAAGGCTAGCAAATGCATGGGTAAACTACCCAGAACCAAAATAAATTCGCCCAAAGACTTATGAGTATAAACTTCAATCTGCAATACAAAATCAGCAACTCCAGATTTTGATTAAAATGCAAGAAACTGAACTACAAATGCAAAACAACTTCTACAATGCAAAATCTCACTACAAATCTCACTCAACTACAATCTAACTCTCCACTAGTTGCTGTCTTTCAAGCAAGAAGTCGAGCCAAGGCTAGGAGGCATTCATTCCTCAAAGCAATCCAAATACCATTCCGGCAGCATAACTTTACTCAAGACATAAGATAATCCAAATGAGGACCCAAGACTTCCTTTTATAACTTTGTGAAGACTCTCCAGAATCTTCTAGAAACCCTAACTTTTCAAATTTGAAATAACTCCTTTCCCTCCAAAGATGGCGTCCCATTTTCCAAGCAATATTTGACTTTAATTTTAAATTAATTCCCTCCTCAAAGAAGGCATCCAACTCAAGCATGAAATAGACCTTTGAATAATAATAAATTTCCTTCAATGAAGCGCCCACCCTTGAAGAACACTTTTTAAGAACAACTTGAAGTGATGTAGCTAGGCCAAGGGGAGAGTCAACATTAAAATATAACATTAACATAACATTATTTAAATAAAATGAACTTATCTCTCCAAAATGCGTCCTAAGGCCAAAATTGATCAAACTAACTGAGCTGACTAAATATGAGAGCCACCCGTCCCGAAACCAACAGGACCACTGCCAGAAATAGAATTTACTAAAAATAGTAAATTCCAGAAAGTTGCCTGGATCAAAGTGCATGCGATACCAATGCGAAGCTTTCTGAAAACCCAGAAAGAATCCGCAATCCAAAATCCCAAACTCCAGGATGTAGCTGTCGTAACTTACTAAAAATAGTAAGTCTGGAAAGGTTGCTCGACGCAGTTGCAAGTCATACCTCTGCGAAGCTCTCTGGAAACCCAGAAGGAATCCAGAATCCAAACAACCAAACTCCAACAAGCGAAACCCTGAATCATCAAGAGAACCCACCAAGCAGCCGTAAACCCTAATTCTGCCACTGACTAGCCGACAACACACTGGGAATAGGCTACCAATCACTGAAAAGTGAAGTGCTAAAAACGGGGACATTACACTCTTCAAGTAGGGTGTCATTTGCTTTCTTTTGTTTTGGAATCTCAAGTAAGCATGTCCATGAAGGAATGTTCCTCTCATAAGCTTCGCACAGGTGAAGGCGTCTACTTTTAATAATTGCTTGGTTCATTCATGACTGCCACTCTTATCATCTGTTAGTGATGTAAAGGCTTTTAATGTTCCATTCATCCAATGATGCAAGTGAATGTGAGTGGTCCTCTAAGGGGATGTATGATACCCCTTCTTGTACAAGTATTCCTTTGAGTTTATCTTGCATGGTGTCTTTAAAAATGATGAATATTTTGGTGCTAGTTGTGGCTCTTAAATTCTCTACCTTTTATAAGAACTTTTTTCTTTCCCATGTTTAGTGATATCTTACCCAACAAATTTTGTTAGTCCTGATTTAGCTTGGTACTCACAAATTTTGAAATGATCCTCTTTATATGATGTCTTAGTTGGAATGAGTTTTTTCTTGTCATTTTGTGGTTGCAAATCCTATTTATTTTGTCCCATTGTAACTTTGAATCTCTTTTTTTTCCTAAATTCTAAGAAAGGTATTGCTTTTTAGATATTTGTTGGAAGTATTTTATATTATGTACTACCACCAATGATATCTTCCTTTGTTGAAGTTTGAATCTCTACTACAAGAACATATTTTTTGTAATTATAGGAAGGTGGTTTAGAGATGTCTTATCAAAAAATTCATCCATTGTTCTTTTTTTATTGTTCCAATCTCCTAATTTGATGTTACTATTGGTTCTTAAGGAGCTCATTCCACCATAGGAATCCCATGAATCACAAGATAGCATGAAAACTATATTTGATACCATTGTAATGTCTCAATCCAAAATAATTATGTAATTTGATGTAAGATAATTTTAAACATTTCCAAATGTTAATTATTTGGGACAAATAATGTTGGGTTTTAACATTTATAGTTTTTATCATAATTAGTTATAATGTATTTGTTTGAACATCTAAATGCTTTCAATATGGTAGTCACCTAGTTGCACTCCATAGGAGTGAACATGGAGGAGGAGGATCAATGTATGAATTTTTTATCTTCTTTTATACATTCATGGGACCACCTTGTTGTGGTCACTAGGAGCACTACCACCAAGTTCAAGATGGATATAGTGGTTGCATTTTTTTTTATTTTAAAAGAAATGAGAGGAAAGACTTCTAAGTTAGATAAAGAGGCCCTCACGGTTAGTGGAAAATTCAAGAAAAATAAAAGGAGGACAAGAAGAAATATAATTATATAATTAACTCTCATGATAGATCCAAATCTCTTGGTAAGTTCAAGGTGAAATGTTGGAACTATGGTAAATTTGGACATATAAGTAAGAGTTTGTAAGGAGAAGAAGAGGAATAAAAAGATAGATTTTGATGATGATTTTGGTAGATCCTTTCATGGTGAAGGTGATGCTTTTATCATTACCTTGGCTACTCATGCATCATAAGGTGTTTGATTGATAGTCTTTGGCACCTCTTTCCACATGACCTGACATCAAGGTTGGTATAAACATGAAGAATATGATGGTGAGAAGGTGTACCTAGGAGATGATTCTCATTTAAATATTGTTGGCCATGGTAGAGTCCTGATTCAATTCCTTGATGGACGAGTGAATGGGATCAATTTTTTTGTGCATATCCTTGGTTTGTATTGGAACCTAATTTTTGTAAGTAAATTGAATGATGCAGGTGTACATGTTTTCTTGAGTGGAGGGTGTAAGATGGATAGAGGAGCTATGGTTCTTACTAATGGGTGTTTGGATGGGCACTTCATTTTAGCTAAATGAATGCACAATTTAATGTAATGGTTCTTCAATTCATGTACTAAAGAGATCTACAAAATCTTCACCTTCACCATTGGAAGCAATAATAGAGAGGTACATTACATGTCTACTTTTGATGGTCATTATTTCAAGGAACCTAAGGGTGTTCATGCTTTAGAGACTAAGATACTAGTAGAGAAAAACAAATTATGGCCCTAAAGAATAGGTCACATACGTGAGAAGGGTTTAAGAACCCTGCAAAATAAAAACTTTGTTGAGGGGTTAAATTATTGTAATCTTGAATTTAATTTTTGTGAACATTGTATCTATGGAAAGTAAAAATTTGTTCAATCTTACTCTAACTCTCATAAATATTTTGGGATGTTGGATTTAATCCATTTTGATGTATTTGGTCTTGTTAATGCTCCTTTGATTTTGAAATATATATATTATCTTTCTTTCAATGATGATTATAGTAGAACATAGTGTATATTTCCTTAGAAATAAATCTAAATTCTTTGGTTATTTTAAAGAGATTAGGCTCTTATTGAGAACCATATTTGTAGAAAGATTAATATCTTTACTATTGATAATGGTGGCGAGTTTTGTTTTGCATATTTTGATAGACTATGTAAGGGCCATGGGATATATATACATAAGATAACTCTATACACACCTCAACATAATGAAGTTACATAAATAATGAATATTACATTGATGGAGAGGTCTAGGAGTATGTTTAGTGGGAATTTATTGAAATAAAAGTTTTGGAAAAAAATAATTGCCACAACTTATTACCTGGTTATAGGTCTCCTACATTATCTCTTGATAATACATCTATGCAGGTGTGGTTGGGAAAAAATCCCTCATCAAGACATCTTTGAGTCTTTGGTTTCGAGGCATATGCACATGTGCCTAAGGAGAAGCTGTCAAAATTAGAGAACAAGGCTGTAAAATGTATCTTCATTGGTTATAGCATTGATGTGAAAGGAAGAAAGTTTTGGGACACTATGGTTGAGAGATTTTGTATTGCAACCAGAGAGAGATGGAAAGAAAGATGTGATCTGACTAAACCCAAAGATCGAGAAGATTGGACCAAAATTCCATGAAGGATTTGAAGAGGAAGAGAGTATAGATAGTTTTGGAGAAGAGATAGAACCTCCTCCTTATTCATTGAGGAGGTCCACTTGGAAAAGACAACAATCACAAAGGTATACTTCCTCTTATCGGAGATGCATATTTTCTTTGATTACTAACACTTATGAGACTAAGCTTGTAAAGGAGGCTATGTGTAATGCCTCATCTTGTAACCTAAAGAATGTTGCATTGTTTACGATAGTGTCATAATTTTTTTTTAAAAGTGTAATCATTTACTTAACTAATTGCAAAGATTCCCTAAGTAACACGACGACACACTCCTTGAAATTCCCATAGATGACAATAGTATTAAACATTGCAAGTATTTAATTTACATAAACTTAAAAGCATACATTGATTAACATTTAAATTACATCATTTAAGATATAAAGTACAAATAAGATTCTTTCATACATTGCATTTGAAATATCATTACAATACTCATTTTCCAAATGAGGTGGGTCAAATAAAAGTTTATAATTACATATAACAAATGTTCACCTCATTAACAATTGTGGAGTGTTACACAAATATAGTTTCCACTGTTACAAATAAGGAAATACATATATCCACATACGAGCTCTCCATCCAAGAAATACTCATTTCCACGAACAAGAACTAGGGACCCAACAGAGTAAGGTGCACATTCCACCCAACCATGTGGAACCCGTAGGTCCACCCCCTGTGCTAGGAGATAGTAATAAAGTTCCCTAGTCATAACCTACAAACCCTAAACACAAGTAAAACCATAGACAAACTATACAAATACAAACTTAACCTATTGGTTACATTGCTTCCAGATTTAGGATAATCAAATATGCTAAGTTCACATGGTTACCGTTATTTTAGGTAGAGTGTCATCACAATGTTGCATAGGTTACCCTGGTATTTCTTCCTAGGTTCCAACCCCCAACTTGGGTTACCCTAGCAACCTCTTACGAAACCCGACCCCACATGCAAACTGTTGTGGAATCAAATATCTTTTAAAATAACAAGATATGGATTTTCCATTCCATGCCTTCTCAGCTTATTCTCAAGACTGAACTAGCCCTTGAGTCTATAAGCTTGGCTTATTAATCTAGTTTAAAGGTTTTAAACTAACTAATGTTTTGTTTTAGTTTTCACTAACTTACTAACTCTACATGAGTTACCCAGGCACCACTTTGTGTGTCGGCCCTCACAAAGAGCCACTCCCCTGAAAATAACATAAGGCATCTAAGTTCACTAACTAAGGTAGACAAAGTGCACATAAACCAAAATCTAATACCAAACATAACACATGGTCATCACGCCTTGTTCAAAGAATCAAGTGCCTATAAACCGTACAAAACCATGTGCACCACCCTAGTTTACTTGAAATAAGAAACCATCATATCTAACAATTCCCACATCAAATATTCATATCTGGAAGACTTACTAATTCAGTTATCCTAAATTGCCCAACTGATGTAACAAGAGTAATCATGTCTTAAAATTCATTACAGACAAGTAAATAAACTATCGTTAGGATTTCCTAAATCCATTCATTACAATCACTCATCTCTTTGCAATTATTTAAAATAAATATGATTCAATTTGCAATAATAAGGAAAATAAAATAAAACTAATTATTAAATTACAATTTCCATAGTTATGCTTAATAATAAAATTCAATTCTCTATTACAATTATTTCAATATAATATCCTCTTCATTTGCAACTAAATGTTTCATTAACTCATCACCTATTTCATTATAAATCAACTTTCTTTTAAAATCATTTCACTTAATAAAATATCCATTTAAAAAAAAAAACTACTACTATATCACAATAACTATTAAACAAATATGTTTAAATATATATAATTAAATATGTAAATAATACATATAATTATATATAATAAATATATATATTATTTAATAATTTAACAAATACTAAATTTCAAAACCAATAAATACATATATATAATATATAAATATAAATATGTATATTATATTTTATATATTATAAATAATATATAAAATACATAATACATATAACATATATGTATATATTAATATTCATTAAATTGTATTTAAATAAAAAAAAAAAGAAATTAAAATCAAAGTTTAAGCACAGGTCGCGCCTGGTAGCCTCCATTGTGGAGGATACACTACTTGTGGGTTAGTGCCTCCTCCACAGAACTGTGGAGGGCGATGCCTCACAGCAGCCGCACCCCCATAATGGGAGCGGCGGTTGGGGATAACCCTACTCCTTCCCTGCATATATATAATATGCAATAACATTTAAAATTTTATCTCTCTAAAATTTCGGATTTAAATCTACAATGTTCTTCCCCCATGCGGAAAATTTATTCCATTTTTTTTAATTTCAAACCCCCAATTCGCCCGTACGACGATTCTTCAAAAGAAAACCCCCTTTTTAAAAATAAAATTTATTTGGAATATATACAAGTTTTGAATGCATATATTGTATAGCTATGCATATATATTTAATATATATATAGATCAAAACTAATTGCTCAAGAAGAGAAAATTGTAAATAAAAATTTTCTACAGACAAATTCCATCAAATAACACAAAAGTTTTCAATTTTGGGTTTACAATTTTTGCATCAAATAAGCATTTCACACAAAACTAAATTCCCAAATTCTTTTCTACAGTCATCACAGAGGTTTCTTTTCTCAAAATTTGTAACAGAGATTTCTTTTAATTTGTTTTGAATCTTTTCTATTGTTTAACAAAATCTTCTGTGTTGCTCTCTGGTTTTACTATAAAACTTTGTTTTCATAATTTTCACAGGGAGGAAATCAAATTTCTATAGGATTATTTTTCAGAAAAATCACCGAGAAGAAATATAGAATTCACAACACAAATATTTCCTCAGGCAATCTTTTCTAAAGAAAACAAATTAAATACATAGGGAAATACCTGTTTTCCTCTAGCTTGAAGAACTTGGCTGTAGAAGAGAAGTTTTGTTTGCCTGCTACGTACAATCTTCCAAAGTCCTTCCAGAACACCAATTTCCAGAAGAATGCAAATACTAACCAGAAGCAATTCCAAAAACTTCTTCCAAAACATTAAAAAAAAATTAAACCCAAAAGAATTTTTCAAAAATTATTTTCAATAGATCTCCGTTCTTTTCATTTCCCGTGAAGTGATTTCTTGTTTTCCCCAAATCACATAATATCTTCCAAGAGAATCCTCAACAAGAAAAAGCAATTAATTTAACAAACACACTTGGCAAGAAGAAAATATCTTCTAACAAACCCACGGCAAATCTTTCTTTCCTCACTTATCAAGAATTCAATGCATTTTAAAGAATTAAAGAATTCAAAATTCAAAATTCAATTTCCTTTTCTATATTTATTATTATTTTTTTATTTAAAATTTTATCCCCAACAAAGCAATTAATTTAAATTTAATCTATTCTCATAAATAAAGTAACTTTAATTCAATTAATTAATTCATTTAATTAAATAATTTTAATTTGAATGATTAAATTACTTAACCAAATAAACTAATTTAATTAATTAAATAAAATATAAAGCTTTTGTTTACAACATTTAAAATTAATTTAAATAAACATTAAATTAAAAGAACATTAATCTATCATTAAATTAACAAAATTTGCCTTTCATAACAATTGATCAAATCAAGCACAAACAAGACAACCAAAGACACCAGACTTAAACTGACGACATACTGTGACTGGGTTTGAGACTATACTAGGAAAAACCTTGTTACTACCTCCCAATCAACATTTCCGATGAGTCTTGACACGCTCAGACCTGAGTAACCAGGTGGAGTCGGTGTCATGTACTTGCAAGCCTGCAATCAGACAAATACCATACATATATATAATCCATGATTCAAACACACCGCGCAAAGAAAATCACGAAAGTCATAGGGCACTCACGAGCGAGTGATGTAACTCCGTTCTCCACACCAATACACATCACATCAAACTGACAAATTAAATAATAGTTAATCTACCATAAACATATATATAGCAATAACATCTGAAATAAACATCCATGCTAACATAAGGCAAGTCAGAAATAATTACCACCATAGAATGTATCATCACATCACAAAATAAATCCACCATCGCTCTAATGTCAGTGATCAATACATCAAAACCAAGTACCAGGGTCTATCCAAGTGAAAATATGCCAATAGAAAACATAAGTAAAATGGAGGGGTACTACACTATGTGTATGGATGATGGAGAGTCCTAGAAGGTGGCCATGGATGAGGAGATGGATTCTTTGAAGAAAAATAGCTTATGGGACCTAATAACTTGACTTGGTGGATGAAATCATATTGGATGCAAATGGGTGTTCAAAAGAAAAATAGTCTAATGGTATTGTTGATAAATACAAGGAAAGACTAGTTGTGAAGGGTTATTCCCAAGTTGAGGAAATAGATTATGGTGAGATTTTCTCCCCAATATAAAATTTGACATCCATTCAATTTTTTTTATCTCTTGCTGCAATGTATGATCACGAGATTGAGAAGATGGATGTGTTCATACAACATCACTTCATGGTGATTTGGATGAAGATATTTATACAAAATTACCAAAGAACTACATTGAGAAAGGTAAAGAACATTTGGTTTCTAAGTTGAAGAAATCTTTGTATGGTCTTAAGAAATCGCCTAGGATCTAGTACCAAAATTTTAATTCTTTTGTTAAATTTGAGATTTTTGAGATTCAAATTAGATCATTGCATATACTATAAAATGGAACACGATTGTATTCTCATTATTGTATTATATATTGATGATATGTTATTTTTTGATAATAGGAAAATTTTGATTTGTGATTTGAAGTCTTAGCTTTCAACATAGTTTGAGATGAAGGACTTAGAGGAAACCAAGTACATCTTATGGATGAAGATTAAAATATATAGAGTGAACATGAAACTTTGGTTGGGCTAAAGTAAGTATGTGAATTTAGTGTTGGAGAGGTTTAATATGATAGATTGCAAGCCATTGTGTTCTTATTATGATAAGGGCAAAGTTATTTGTTGAGAAATGTCTAATTTCTCCTAGTGAGATGGAGGATATGAGTGGAGTACCTTATTCTAGTGCAATTGGGAGTATGATGTATGTTATACTCTATACAATACTAGACATTGCCCAGTTATTGGGAGTCAACCAATTTATGGCTAATCGTAGATGAGAATATTGAGTTGTAATAAGGATGGTCTTAATACATTTGTGAGGCACCTCTAAGTATTCATTATGATATCATGGTTATCCTATGGGGGAAAAATATTCTATTTGTATTCATGGATTTGTGGATTTAGATTGGTGATATTGATAGGAAAAGATCCACTAGTGGGTATTTTTCACTATGTTTGGTGATGCAATTATTTGGATGACTAAGTGACAAGAAGTGGTTTCTTTGTCCACTATAGAATTAAATTACATGGTAGAAACTCATGCTTATAAGGAATCAATCTAGTTTAAGATATTGTGTTCAAATGTTGGGCCAAAGAAAATAGACATTGAAATTCATTGTAATAGTTAAAGTATCACACGTTTCACAAAGAAACCAAACCTTTATGTGAGGATGAAGCATATTGATGTACAATAATATTTTGTTTGAGATATGATAGAAAATGGGAGGGTAATGTTAGAAAAAATTGACACTTTGAATAATATCACTAATGCAATGACAAAGCCAATGCGCATAGAGAAAGTTAGGTGGTGCTACAAGTTTATGGGCCTCTTGGCCCTTAGCAATTAGATAATGGTTTTGATACTCCCTTTACTCTTGCAAGGTATTTGACAACTGGAAGAATGTTGTGAAAGGTGTCTCAACCTTTCTCCTAATTTTAAGATTACAAAAGGTGTGATGTTTGGAAATAAAATAGAACTCAATTTCTAGGCTATGAAGTTAGTTTTTGGCTAAAATAAAAAATTATTGTTGCTTGGTACCACATACGAGAGTTTTTATTTGTGTAGATCTCATCAAATACTTCAATTTTGAAAAAAACAGGCCCAATAAAACCACCAAATTAAAATTTATGGCCTCTAGAGGTTTGTATAGGAAATGTAAAAATTTGTTGGATGCATACAATATTTGTAGAGAGTTACACCTGTTGACCAACTTATGATGCATGATATGTCATATCATAAGACATCTTTTATTGGGGAATAATTTGGGCACTAATTTTCTATGGTTTTAGGTCATGGGTTTTTAATTACCATTTGACAATTTCAAATTTTGTATCTTTTTTATATTAGGTACTTGAGATGGAAGTCATGTGTAGATTTTTGTAGATACTATTAATTTGTAATAATTCCTCCAAATATTTGGTTGGTGACACACTTGTGAAGGCTTAATCTACAAGTGTATTATAATTTTAGTTTATTAAATAATAAATTATTTGCTTTGGAGTGTGGGGTTTTCTCTCAAAAGGAGATGCGGGAGCATATGGGTCCACAAGAAATCTTGCATCACCCAAAAATATTTTAGTTTATTTTTTGTTTTAATTTAGTTTTGGTGGTGTTTTGTTTCTTGTTTTGTTAGTTTTGGGTTGTTGCTTCAAGAGGATTTTTGGAAAAAAATTGGGAAAAATAATGGCATCACCTTGTAAAGGATCTTATTGGGTATTTATAAATTAAATTTGGTGAGAATTGGGGAAAAAATTGTTGAGCTATGGCTTTATGGGTTTTTGGTTTGCTACCGGCCTTTTGTCGAGATTTGTTGTTGTATTGCCCCATTTACAATCAGTTCCAATGCATTTTCCTGCATTACCAATCTCGATTGGTTTTACTGTATGTATTGAAATCTTGGGGTCAAATAGCTTTACATGAACTTTCCCATTTGACTCTTACGAGAATTTCACTTCCAATTGGTTTGTGGATATCTCATGGGCATCAATATTTTTGATATGATGGCTTAATTGTGACATCAACAAGGATGAGGGTTACTTTCCAAAAGATGACATAAGAATGATGTAATAATGACATCACCATGAATGGATTGCAAACTTCTATAAGACAATTGAAAATGTAAAACTTCCACTTACTATTGGTTTGTAGAACTTCCACTTGCTACTAGATTTTGTTGATTTATGTAACAAGCCAATTGTTGTAATGTTACAATTTGAATCAATTTAATTTCCTAACAACTTGAGGAATGATAAGGGGATTGATATATGTTATGAGGGATATTTTAGGAGATGGAAATATTTTTGGGAAGTTTGAGGAAGGTGATTAAGATCAAATTGATCTATTAGATTGTACTCCTATAACGAATTTTTATTTCCTGAAAAATAATGATATTTTGAATTTTTTAATTCTTGAACATTAACTTTTTGGTTTTCATTGTATTGCATACATGATTTGGTTATTTGATAATGTTCCTTGATATTGATTACATCAAGTGGTATTAAAGTAAGGTTTTATTGCTAGGAGGTGATGATAAGTTGTAGAGAGCGGAAGCAATAAGTGTTCCTAGGGCTCTAGAAATTATTATAGGGGGATTGATACATGTTAAGAGGGATATTTTTGGAGGGGGAAAATATTTGGGAAGCTTGAGAAAGGTGATTGAGATCAAATTGATATGTTTTATTGTAATCCTATAATGAATTTCTATTTCCAAAAAATAGTGAGAGTTTGAATTTGTTTATTCTTGAACATTAATTTGTTGTTGGTCATTGTATTGGTTGTGTGATTAGGTTATTTGATAAGGTTCCTCAATCTTGACTACATCAAGTGGTATCAGAGCAAGGTTTTCTTACTAGGAGGTGGTGATAAGTCATACAATTGTAGGTTGTGATGAGTCATACAATTGTAGAGAGTGGAAGCAATAGGTGTTCCTAGGGTTCTAGAAATAATTGTAGGTTGTGATGAGTCATACAATTATAGAGAGAAGAGAGGGAAATTTAAAATTGAAAGAAGGATAAGTTTCTTTGGAAACCAATAGAGGTAAGATACATGATTATTGTAAAAATTTTGAAGGCAAGATTCCCGAAAGAAGAAAAATACTAGGATGGAGAAAATGTTTGAACAATTTTGTATTGAAATGAGGAACAAGCTAAGGAACATAGTTGCATAGTTTAGAAATATAGACAATATAGAAGACCATGTGAGTGATGAATACATTATAGTTGGAGAACATGAGAGAGAAAATGAACCACAAATAGATGAAGGAAAATAACAATTCTTCAGAGCCCTTTCCAAGATTAGTAAAGGTAATTGAATAGAGGTTCCAATTTTTTTTGAAGCATTAAACCCCAAAGAGCTGATAGACTAGATAGGTGAATTAGAATAATACTTTGAATTGGAAGATATTCATGAACCATAGAGGGTAAAGTTAGCACAAAAAAACTTAAGGAACATGTTGACTTTTGGTGGAGGGAGTTACAGAGAGAAAGAGTCACAAATAGTGAGATAAGGATAACTTGATGGAGTTAAAAGGTGGCTAGGTTGAATGAAAAATTTATTCCTAGAGATTATGAAGCAATTGAATTTGAAATAGAAAGACATGAGTGTAAAGGAATATACAAAATAATTTATTAAATAGGTTATTAGATTTGGATGCCATGAAATTGAAAGAGAAAAGGTAGTCGGGTATGTAAATAGATTGAGATTTAATATTTGGGATAAAATGAGTATGTTGAGAATAACTATAGTTGAAGAAGCTTACCAATATACCTTGAAGGCTGAAGAGAAGATATCCAGAAGAAATACAAATATTTCAAGAGGTAGGGGAAGAATGACAACATAAAGAGGAAAAATAAACATTGGCAAAGGAAAGCATGTTCAAGGAGGCTCCAAAGGAAAAAATTCAATCAAGTCAAGGGACAAGGGGAAGAGAATACTTGACAATAGGATATGGTAGAAGTAGTAGAGGGTTCTTTGGAAAAATTTTCTAGTGTGGAGAATTTTTTCATAGGGCCTTTGAGTTCCCGCAATTACACCAAGAAAGTAGTAAAAGGAACACAACTTGAAATCACCTAACATAAGAATAGGAAGAAACTGTGGCATCACCCAAACAAGTAGAAAAACAAAAGGAATGAGAATCCTTCATATTTAGGAGATTATTGGTGAAACAAAATGGAAAAGAGGATGAAATATCTTAGAGAAGAATCCTTTTCCAAGCTATATGTAAATATGGAGGTAAGTGTTGTAAAGATTATTGATATTGGTAGTATTAATAAATTGATTTCTAAAGGGATTGTAGAGAAATTGGGATTGAATAAAAGTAAACATAAAAATCCATGTAAAGTTTCTTGGTCGCAAAAAAAACATGAATTACTGGTGAATGAGCAATGTTTAGTTACTTTTCAGACTAGGCCATACAATCATGGAATTTTGTGTGATGTTATGTTAATGAATGTGTGTCATGTTTTGTTGGGAAGGCCATGAAAATTTAAAAGGAAAGCCTTCTATGATGGTAGAAATAATGTGTAAACCATTTTGAAAGGTGAGGATTTTTTTTTTTTAGGGTTTGTTGAAAGAGAAAGTGAAGGAGGTGAAGGACAACATTCCCATAATTTGTTGTAGTTTAGAAAAATAGATTATGAAGGTGAAAAGAGAGGTTAAGAATAATTCACTGGAGTTTTCTACCAAGAAGAATACAATTGGGAATAAAGGAAGTGGTATTTATTTGTGCAACAACAACATAACATGAAAGAGAGAAAAGCATGAAGACTAAAGGTAATCACTAGGGAAATGGAGATTCATAGAGAAAACATCATTCATAGTTTGGAAATTTGAAATTTTCTCATGAATTTCATAGATCATATTCATAGAGTAGGAAAGAAATGGCAATTTACACATTGAAGATGGAGGGGAAAAGAGGAAAAGAGGAAAGGGAAGAGACCATGAATAAAGAAGTCTAGATAAAGAAAAATCATGGAATCATCATCTCAAGTGCCTACAAATTTTCATGAGTTTCAAACTCAAAAAATCAATTATTTGGCATGTCTAATGCAAGACAATCCAATTCCATAGGCAATCTTGCATCAACCAAAAATATTTTTGTTTATTTTTTATTTTAATTCAGTTTTGGTCATGTTTTGTTTCTTATTTTATTGGTTTTGGGTTGTTTTCTTTAGGAGGATTTTTGGAGACAATTTGGGAAAAGTAGTGACATCACCTTGTAAAGAAGCCTAATGGGTATCTATAGATCAAATTTGGTGAGAATTGGGTAAAAATTGGATAAGTTATGGCTTTGAAGGTTTTTGGTGTGATATTGGACTTTTGCAAGTTTTTGATCCACTACTAAGATTTTGTGGGTTTTTGGTTTGATATCGGCCTTTGACAAATATTTACTATTGAACTAGTATGTTTACAACCAGTTCTGATACATTTTCTTACATGATCAAAATTAATTATTTTTTTGCATTTGTGAGAATCTTAGGGTCAACAAGCTTTGCAATAACTTCTTTCCCATCTGATTCTTGAGGATTTCACTTCCAATTGGTTTGTGGATATCTCATGGCCATCAAGATCCATGGAATGATGACATCAATATCATGTAAGTGTGACATCATCGAGGATGAGGGTTACTTTCCAAAAGATGATGTAAGCATGATGTAATAATGACATTACCATGTGTAAATTGTGGACTTCTATAGGTCAAATAAACATGTGAAAATTCCACTTTGTAATAACCCTCCTATTTGCTAGTTGGACTCATTATTTTCTATGCTTTGATTTGATACTTTGATAGTGTGACAGTACTATTTATTGTTTGATTTGGATAGTTAGACTTATGGTGATGATGTTATTCCATTAGTGGACATGGTTATTTGATATGACATTATGGTTTGGTGATGTTAGGGTAAGTGCACAAGTTGAGTCCACGAAACGTGGAAGTTTTTTCCTTAACCAAAAAATTGAAATTGGCATTGACCAAACGGGATCCCAATTTTAATAAACGGGATCCCGATTTTTAAAAATCTGGATCCCGTTATGGTTTGGGATCTCGAGCCTGAGATGAAACGGTTAAAAATCGGGATCCCGTTTCCCATCGGATTCTGAACCGATGGAAAAGGCACGGGATCCCGGTTCTCACAAAACAGGATCCCGATTTCTAAAAAATGGGATCCCGATTTCTATAAATTGGGATCCCGTTTTGTAGAAATTGGGATCCCATTTTGTATTGTTATTTATTTTAAAAAAAAACACATTTCACTACACAGCGGATGGGACCCCGAGTATTGGCGACAATGACCCCCACAATCAACTACAGGTATGCCCCTACATGCCATTTTTTTGCATTTTTTAATTTTGAATTGAAATTTTGAAGAAAATAAATGAATTTAGCATGTTTTTTTTACATTTATTTCACGTTTTAAGTATTTTTTAAAACTGTTATAGTAGAAATGAATAACTATAAAAATAGAGAAAAAAATGCAATGAAACTTGAAGGTTTTTTTAATAAAAATGAAAAAATGAACCTTGAATTGTGTTTTAGAAACAAAATTTAACTTTTGAAACCTAAATTGTCCGATTAAACCCAAAAAAATTGAATTTGAAAACCCTAATTGAAACAAAACAAAAAAAATTGCATTTCAAAACCCTAGAAATCGAAATGAAATAAAAACATTGCATTTACAAATCCAAATCAAGCTTTTTGAAACCCTGAATCCAAATCAAACGAAAAAAATTGAATTTGAAAACACTAGTTTGAATTGAAACGAAAAAATTGCATTAAAAACCCTAATTGTTTAAAATTGAAACCCTAAATTGAATTGGAACAAAGAAATTGTTAAAACCCTAAATTAGAATCAAACAAATCATTTTGATTTTGAAAACTAGGTAATTTCAAGCTCAAAAAAATTCATTTGCATTGCTTAAATGTTTTAAATTTTATTTGCTTTGTATGGAAAAATGATATATATTAAACTTTAGTTTGAATGTTAAATTATAATTAGATTAGAAATCAATATGTTAAAGAATAGTTAAAATTCATAAAGTTTATCTTGATGTTTGTTTGCAAATTTAGTTAGCAAATTTGTAAATCTAAGCACGTACAATCGATTCCAATTGACACTAACTTGCAAGTCTAAATTATGCCAAGGGCCACCCAAACTTCACCCTAAGTTTGCTAAACCCTAGACCCTAAACTGTAAAATCTAAACCCTCAACACTAAAGCATTTGAAATTTATGAACCCTAGACCCTAATCTTCATTGGGCATACCTAAAATTATGTAGGTTCAATGTCAAGAATGGGTCTATTTGGTAGATTTATGAAAACTATTTTGAATATCTAGAATGCCATAAAAAGTATAATTATAGCAATTCCAATTGGAAACACTTGGGTACATATATATCATATGAAATTTAAATCTAGGAAGGTGTCTATTATATAGGAGAGTTGATAATACATGGAAAGAGGTTTGTATGGGAATATATGTATTAAGAAAAACATACCACATGACCTCTATAGGATTTTTAAGATGTGATCCTAGATAATAATCCACCTATCCTCAATCATAATGGATTCTTTAGCAATTAAGAGAGATTCAATAACCATAAAATTACCTATATTTTGATACTATATAGATTTATGTGGAAGGATAGAAATGCATCAATAAGGAAACCAAGATGGAACCATTTAACACCTAAGGTACACCTATTACATGGGAAAGGGAGGAGGTACATGATGATAGTTTGGAGGAACTACATGCTATTATTACAATTTAGAGATAGGAGGATGATTCATATAAAAGAAATATAATTAAATATTTATATTATTTAATATATTATATTTAATATAATATATTAAATAATATAAATATTCAATATCATAAAATATAATATAAGATTACAATTAAGGATAGGTAATGTTACAATTTACTTGGGGTTTTAATGAGGATTAGCTTAAGATTCAATTAGGTTTGTAGTAAATAGTTAGGTTACAATTAGGAATATATAATAAATATTAATATAATTATAATACAAATATAAATTAATTTAAATATAATATAATATAGGAATACATTTAAGATTAGGTAAAGGTTATAATTTAATTAAGTTCAATTAGGTTTGCAATTCAATTAGGATATGGTTAGGGTGGGGATCATTTAGCATTCTATTATTGTTAGAGTAAGGGTTACATTTAAGACTATTGTTATTTTTGTGATATGTATAGATTGATTCATTTTAACATGATACTTTTTTTATTAGAGGGGTAAACACTTTTGACCAGAGCTAGATGGAACCAATGAGGCTATAGTATGACTAAATTTGGACCTCACTAGACATCTAGATCCCCTTAAGCCATCCTATCACCTTAAATCATAAATCGATTTCTTAAGGGGTCCCAATATGACAAATTTCTTAAGGGGATCAAAGAAGTTCTTAAAATTTGGTGAAGTTGCCCAAGGCAACAAATTTAACAATAATAAGATTGTGCAAGATTATAATATGAATGAGATTTCATGATCTAGGTTGGTTAGTTGAAACAAGAGTAGATCTCAATCAACTATTCCACAAGATTTAATGTTCTTCACTAACTTGCAAGTTCATTAAATATTCCAAGGGGCACCAAAACTTTACCCTAAGTTTTGTAAACCCTAAACCCTGAACTCTAAAATCTAAACCCTAAACACTAAACCATTCATTTTGTCCTTAAAGGCTCTTAATGAAATTTGGTTGCATTGGGAAACTTCACCAAATTTTATTCACTTGAGCCATGTCATTTTCTCCTAGGACCTCACTAGACGTAAATCCCCTTAAGCCATCTTGTCACCCTAAATCGTAATTCAATTTTCTTAAGGGGATCAAAGAAGTTCTTAAAATTTGGTGATCAAAGTTGCCATCATGATCTAGGTTGGTCAATTGAAACAAGAGTAGATGATCAATCAACTATTCCACAAGAAAATGTTCTTCACTAACTTGCAAGTTCATTAAATATTCCAAATTCTAAACCCTAAACCCTAAACACTAAACCATTCATTTTGTCCTACCCAGGATCATAAAGTGAAATTCGGTTGTCTTAGGAAAATCCACCAAATTTCATTCCCTTATGCCATGTAATTTTGTCCTAGGATCTTACTACATATATCCCCTTAAGTTATCCTATTACCCTAAACCCTAAACTCTAAAGTCTAAACCCTAAACCCTAAAGCCATCATTTTTCTTAGGCTCTTAATGAAATTTGGTTGCCTTAGGCAACACCACCAAATTTCATTCCCTTATGCCATGTAATTTTTCCCTAGGATCTTACTACATATATCCCCTTAAGTTATCCTATTCCCTAAACCCTAAACTCTAAAGTCTAAACTGTAAACCCTAAAGCCATCATTTTTTCTTAGGCTCTTAATGAAATTTGGTTGCCTTAGGCAACTCCACCAAATTTCATTCCCTTATGCCATGTAATTTTTCCTAGGATCTTACTACATGTAGATCCCCTTAAGCCATCCTATTACCCTAAACCCTAAACCCTAAAGCCATCATTTTTTCTTTAAATGCTCTTAATTAAATTTGGTTGCCTTGGGAAACTTCACCAAATTTTATTCACTTGAGCCATGCCATTTTCTCCTAGGACCTCACTAAACGTAAATCCCCTTAAGCCATCCTGTCACCCTAAATCTTAATTCAATTTTCTTAAGGGCTTCCAATATTACATTTCTTAAGGGGATCAAAGAAGTTCTTAAAATTTGGTGATCAAAGTTGCCCAAGGCCCAACCAAATTTAACAATAATAAGATCCTGCAAGATTATACAATATCAATAGTTAATTGTATTTTCATTCAAGTAACATGTGCCTTAGACATATAAAAGAGGCTTACATATAATTTTATCATCCTATTTCAATTATTTAAGGTCATTTATATTGAATGGTTTAAAGGTATTTCCTAAACATGTATCTTACATCTTGAAATTACAAATCTAATGGAGGTTCACTCATATCTTAAAGATCACATGGATCCATTCAATAATATTCACAATCCACCTCCACGCCATCCATCTCCAACACCTTCACCTCCACCTCTGCCCACTCCACCTTGTAACCCCCCACCTCCACCACTTGAAATCAATGAACATGCTCTTTTGCAAGCACAAATCAATGCTTCTGCTAGAACCATCCAAGATCAAATCAACATTATTCAAAATGAAGAATGTGTCGCACCTCTTGTGAGGATGTTTGCATCTAGGATGCAAACCCTTGTTGATGCTATCAGGGCTATGGATGGGATCGTAGATGAGCATCGACAATGGCTAGAGGAGAGGATAACTCCCGATTTTGAAAAGGAAAACACAAAGAAATGAATATCTATACAGTAGAGAGCCATAATAGTTTATAAATTAAAACAATGATCTTAAATAGTTATGAATTTATAATTTTGGTGAACGATGGATATTTTGTGTGATGAATTTATAAATTTGGTTCCAAATGGATATTTTAGTGACATGAATTTATGATTTTGGTTCTAGATGGATATTTTTAGTGACATGGATTTAAGAATTTGGTGGAATTTATGAACTTATAATGAATAGTATATAATAGTATATATTTTATGACTATCTACTAGATCATGATTTCTCCTACTGAAAAATTGTAATATATATGTGTGTGTGTGTGTTAGACATAAAATGAGATATTGTGAATGTTTCAAGTTTATTGTTTAGTATGTATGTGCATGTATTAAAAATTTGCATATATAGTTCTTAAATTTTGAAATTTGTATGTATGTACATAGTTTAGTTTAATGATTTACAGTATGCATGCAAATTATGCATCATATTTTTTATTTTAAATGTACATGTACATACATTTAATTTTTAATTTTGTATGGACATGCTCTTGAGTTGAACAATCAATGTATATATATGTGCATTTCAATTAAATATATGAGCTTAATATATATGTTGCTCATCCTATTTCAATTAAATATATGATCTTAATATATGTATGCACATGGACTATTTTGTATGATTTAATGTAGGTGCACATTTATATCAAGCATATCACATATGATTTTAACATTGATGATATCATCAATCCACCACTTCAGCCACAGCCAGATCCGCCTCCCGCCCCTCCACCTCCACCTCCACCTCCCCCTCCCCCTCATATGCCACCTCCAGCACCTATGGCATCTGATGAGGCTCACTTGAGAGCACAAATAAATGATCAAGTTGCATCCTTACAAAATAAAATCAATGTTATGCAGAGTCAAGCATTGATTCCTCCACATGTGAGACGTTTTGCATCTGCAATGCAAAACATTGTTGATTCCATCAGGATGATCGATTCTAATCTTGATAGGCATTGACAGGATAGAGAACAAATGAGACAATTTTATTCTGATGGTCTCTCTAACAAACAAATATTAGACCTTAAAATAATGAAAGCCCATCTAGCCCCCTACTTTCTTGACCCTGTTACTCGACAACCCATTCCACCCAACAAATCTAGAATATCCATGAGGTGATGCATACATCCGTAGATGTATATTTTTGGGATCGATGGTATATGGTTTTTGATAGTCCCCCACATGCTAATTGGGAGTGCCCATTGTATTTTTTGAGAAAATTGTATGTAGAGTTTGTTTTGGGGCAAAAGCCCAATTATTTTTATTTTAGATCATTTCAAGGTGTTGGTGGCGGCATGCCACAACAGAGATTAGGGGCAAGGGTTGATCCCCGACGCCCTATGCATGTGCAACCCCTTGTTGTTGCTCCTGGTCCTCCCATTCCTACACCTATACATCATCAAGCTCTGGTCTCAACATTAGGTTCCCTTAGTACACTTGCAGAAGACCTTGATCAACACGCTTCTACGATAGCGAGTGGGGAGCATAGAGACGATGATGATGATGGAGGATTTTTTTATGGAGCTGGTTTGAGTACTGCTCCAGAAGTGTTGAGACCTATCCCCCATATATGTACTAGTTTTCATCAAGTATGCTATGGACCTGATCAGGCCACACCTAGTTCAGGTGGACTTCAGGTGGACGGGGAGATTCTGGTGGTTCATCTGGTCGCATCAGTTCATTTGTAGAGTTCCTTGTAGCAGAACATCACCCTAAGGACACTATGACATAGGTATAAATATGCATCTAGATGTACGTTCATTTTATAATAATTTTTATGGTTGTATATATCAAAGAAAAGTTTTCAATACATTTTAACAATCAAATTGTTTGGTGTACAAATGACACTAATGATGCAAGGGCAATCATATGTTCCATGAGTACATACATCGACACCGGTCATACTTGGCAACCCTTATGGGGTATTTTGATTTCAATTTTAAAAATTATATATGAAATCATAAATTATTTAACTTGAGTTTTAAATTTATAATTGAATCACATATATGTTTCAAATATTCATGTTGGTTTAGGTGAGTCAATTGGCATCCACGTCGATTCCTCCCGAGGGATTGTCAAGCACTCCTCCACTATCAAGCATCATAGATCAGGGGCAGGTACATTCAAATTGTAAATTTGTTTAAAGTTTACATTAGTATAGTTATAATTTTATGAGTTTTCAATTCACTAGATATATGAAACGCATGCATGCACACTTGTAAATATTATAAGCATTAAATGTCTATGTACATGTATGTCTAGGTTGATACCACAATAAGAATGGGCATTGGGCAAACATTTGATGTTGCAGTTACTCATGAGGCCACTGATTTCCAGGTTGTTTACAAAACTTTCTACACAAAATGTGCAAACTTGAATATATATGTATATATTAACCTAATTAAATTGTACATGCTTTAATTTTGATCTTGTAGGACTTTGTTAGTGCAACTTTCAGCCCTGACCCAGACATAGTTACACCACCAGGAGGACATGTAGAGCAGGTTTCAGATCAAATGGTAATTTAATTTTTTTATTATATTTAAAGTGAATTATAAATTTTAAATTGAATATATACATAATATGATATTTTCACATATTCTTTTTCTTTTATAGCATGAGACACATCTTGTAGTTGAGCATGTACAGACAGGTCCTGGAAAAGAGCCTAGTGCACAACCTTAGAATACGGTACAATTAAAATATGATAAATTCTGAATTAAATTGAATTAAAAAAATTTAATTGTAGAGTTGTACATTGAATTTCAAATTTCTTTGTCTTGTTTATGTAGATTGATTTAGAGAATTTAGAGGTTTCTTTAGGCGCACCAGAGCATCCAGATGTAGATATGATGGTAATTTAATTTCATGATGGATTATAAATTAAATTGTCATTAAATCATTTTTTATTGTCTTACATCTAATTTCATCTTTCTCTTACGTACAGAGTGTTTTAGGTCATCCACATAGTCCGCATGGTGTGAAGAGGTCTCTTGATTAAAGAGATAGTAATACATGACCTAGAAACATGTGATTTTATGTGTTATATTTGTTTATTTCATGGACTATATTTCTTGTTTATCATGTACTCTGTTGGACTTTATTTCATGTGCGCTTAATATATTGGTTTCATGCACTTAATATGTTACATAAATTATGGACTTTATTATTGTTTGAAATTTTAATTTACACATGTACATTTATGCATTTTATGTTCATAGTCAAGACATTAATATAGGACATTAATGTGAAATTTAGTGATCTCATACATGGATTAATATAGGACATTTTAATATTTACAATAATCAGTCAATAAATCATAATTTACAAACAAAAGCAATCTATTTATATACCAGAAATTTAGGGTCTAAACCTGAATTGCATTAAAATATGGGTCAAGTGGACATGGATCTTATGCTTAAAATGTGTAGATGCACTTCCAAAATCTACATAAGTTATTATTTTAATATTATTTGGAAATAATCATGTGAATGTAAAGTCTTTGGATTACTGCATATTTAGATTAATATCAAGTTGGTAATGAAAGTCTTTAACATGTCAAATTTAACTATAGGAAAAATTGAGAACATTTCAAAAAGGAAAAAATAGTTATAAAATCAAAATAATCTTCAACTATAATAATGATTGCTCAAAATACACATGAATTAACACTGTACATGAATAGTAGAAATCTTCCAACATAAAAAATCTTCAATATTTTTAAAAAAATTAAGAACATTTCAAAAAGGAAAAATCACTAATATTCTATTTTATTCAAAATTAACATATATATGTAAATAAATATTAAAATTTTAAGGCTTTACTAAAGGTTTTATTGTACAAAAATATAGCAACTTAAATAGATAAGTTTTTCATAATAAATGGACATCTAAAATCAATTTAAAATTATAAAATCAAATACAAAGAAAATATAATAAATTTATTATTACACATAAAATAAATTTTTAAAGCAATATATTTAAAGCTAACATATCTATATTTAAAAATAAATGTAATTAAGAATTATATTCACATATAACTTTATCATATGAAAAAAATTATATAACATTATTATTATTTACAATTGGGTTATGATTATGATTATGACTTTGTTAGGATTGGGGTTGAATCAAAATTCTAAGATAAAGCTTGGAGTAATGGTTAGCATAGGGTTAGATCAAGGTTAGATTTAGGGTTAGGGTTCAAAAGGGTTCAATTAGGATTAGAATTCAATTAAGATTAAGGTTACTTTAAGATTAGGATTAAGGTTAGGGTTATAGGATAAAGCTTTGGGTAAAGGTTAGGATTAGGACACAACTAGAGTTAGGGTTAGGTTTCAATTAGAGTTAGATACAACAAGGCTTAGGGATAGGATTAATTTTAGGACAAGGTAAGGGTTCAATAAGGGTTGGGTTCTAATAACGGTTAGGGTTAGGGTTCAATTAGTATTACAGTTAGAATCAGGGTTCAATTCTAACTCTAATTAAAATTCTAATCCTAACCATAACAAGACCAAAGAAGATTAGAGAATAAAAGCATTAATAAATACTATAAATAATAGTTCATCTAACACTAATTTATAAGTTGTCAAAACAAATAATGACGTCTTAAGGGGGTGTCTAAAGGGGTCATAATAGAACGTCTTAAGGGGATGTCTTAAGGGTTATAATATGTCTTAAGGGGATGTCTAAAGGGTCTTAAGGGATGTCTGTATGCAATTGCACAGAACATGTTAATTATGATGTCTAAAAGGACATAATAGAACGCCTTAAGGGATGTCTAAGGGGTTATAATATGTCTTAAGGGTATGTCTAAAGGGCCACGGAGGAACATGTTAATTAAGGATACCTTAAAAGGGTCATAATAGAACGTCTTAAGGGGATGTCTTAAGGGTTTATAATATGTCTTAAGGGGATGTCTAAAGGGGTCATAATAGAATGTGTTAATTAAGGGGATGTCTTAAGGGGTCTTAAGGGGATGTCTAAAGGGGTCATAATAGAACATATTAATTAAGGGGATGTCTAAAAGGGTCATAATAGAATGTCTTAAGGGGATGTCTTAAGGGGTTATAATATGTCTTAAGGGGATATCTAAAGGGGTCATAATAGAACGTGTTAATTAAGGGATGTCTTAAGGGGTCTTAAGGGGATGTCTAAAGGGGTCATAATAGAACATGTTAATTAAGGGGATGTCTAAAAGGGTCATAATAGAACGTCTTAAGGGGATGTCTTAAGGGGTTATAATATGTCTTAAGGGGATGTCTAAAGGGGTCATAATAGAACGTATTAATTAAGGGGATGTCTTAAGGGGTCTTAAGGGGATGTCTAAATGGGTCATAATAGAACATGTTAATTAAGGGCATGTCTAAAAGGGTCATAATAGAACGTCTTAAGGGGATGTATTAAGGGGTCATAATATGCCTAAATATATAGAATATTGATTTGATACATAGAAGTACATAAAGTATGTTTAATTTTGTAAGTATGTATGTACATATATGTCATCTTAAAATGATGTTTACAAAATTTGGATATGCCATCTCAAGAACATCTCAAACTTGTGGCTAGAATGTAGTAGGTCTTCACACCACCTGATATCAAAAAGGTACAAGCAATATCAATGAAATCATCAAAACATACATATTTTAATTTATATAAAATTGTCTATATGTACAGAACTCAAGTACCTGCATTTAAAAGTATTCCACACATGTTTGTAGGTTGAATCTAGGCATCCTCTCCTTTTTGTTTCAAAGTAAGAGATCAATGCAGTGATGGCTTTAGGATATAGAAAATGACAATAAATCAATTTTAACTATTAATGTCCAAGCAATATCAATATGTAATCAAAACATGTATTTAAATATAATTTAACTGATAATTACCTGTTTTTACCAAGTATTCCATGTTGTCTAGGTTGAATTTGCATGGACTAGATCCTTTTTGTGATTATGCCTTAAGGATATATAAAAGAACAATTTAAATTAGTTTCAACTAATAACACACTTGGCCAATGCCGAAACATGTATTTAATGTATTTAAAAGGACAAAATAAAACTAAAACTATATTTACCTGTATTTACTTAATCCATTGTACCATCTGCATCCTCTCTTTTTTGCAATGCATCTATGATTGCCTCATGCTCTTCCATAGAAATTGACCATAGCAATTTTTTTGAAGGTCTTCCATGATACTGGTCTAGTTTTATATTTGTTGCCACCACCAAATGTGAATAATGCATAATCTTTTATGTGTTTCATAGTCTTCGAATGCAAGTAGACCATTCTTTCTTCTCAAGTATTTTTGTAGCCAAGTTCCAACAACCACCACCGATCCTATTGGAAAACATGTTCA